>JAPWLS010000863.1:0-105634 GCA_028551675.1 Tineola bisselliella | reverse complement strand
CCTGGCTCTCACCCAGGAGGGCTCGGGTTCGATTCCGAGAGTATCAGATATTTGTTTTTCTTTTCCGTTTTTTTTAAATCTAATATTTGAAATCACATAAAATTTAAATTTAATTTAAATTTAAATTAAAAAAATAATAATGTTTACATTTGTTCAAAAATAAAATTTGTGTATATTTTTCTATTAGTTCCGTTTTTAAACGTTTAAAAACAAATAATTATTTGCAACTGTTTAGTAGAAACCCTATGTTCAATCGTCGTGCAAAATACACGGAGATTTTATTATTTCGGTGTTTGCCTTCGTGCTTCTAGGAAGTGGGGCCGTTGCCTCGAAATGCAAAGATTGCCCTCGGGATTCTGTGAAGCCGCGCTTGTGAATGGAATTGTAATTATTACATTATTATGTGTTTAGCCTTTGGTGCCAACGAGACATGGATTTAGATATATTTCCATTTACATAATAAATACATCGCATCTTGCTTAGGGGATTGTGTCTTTATTCATTCCTCATGTTATCTGCTCAAACGTATTGATTTTTTTTTAATAAATGCCGTGTTCACGGAAATACAATTTAGTGAAGATGCTAAATAATGATTTGGGGGGAAATTTTAAAATTATCTCTTCCCCGTGAGTGGTAATATTTTAAATAACATCATCCGAATCTGTCATGTGCCATTATGTTATCATCGCAAAGTAGAATTGCCAAATTACAGTATTAACACGCTCCGCTGCATACGTCACGTCCCATATATATTATATACCTACCCTCCTTTATATTTATTCAATTTATTCCCACACCCCCTTGTTTTTGTCTTCTGAATGAATTTTTCATGCACACGACGCGACTCGACAAAGTAATTTTGAGTTGCCGCGAACGAAAAAAGGTTGTGTGTTTTTTTCATAAATTTTCGCCTACGACATGTCTCGTGTGTGTTAATTGGATTGTATTGTGCTGTGGCCTGTGCGCATGCGCTGTCCTTTGTCATGTTCCGTGTCACATCATACTTGACAATTATATCATATGAATTATCACTGTGATTTTTATTCTTCTTTTATTATTAACTAGCTTTTACACGCGGCTTCGCTCGCATTTAAGTCATTAAATAAGTATCAGAGATCATTTGAATAGAAAGGAATCAATATAATAACTATATTTAGACCAGATTTCCGCTTCCGAGGCTTTTTTTAAGAAGTAGAGTATGAATTAAAATTAGTCAGTAAGATCTAAAATAATAAAGTGGCGTCTAACCACAAAAATGACACCTAACCTCAAAAATTCAAATATTCAGCTCGCGTTAAGAAGTATTATTATTAATAAGGTATAGTTTTTGCGGCTTTACTTTTGTTTTGCGTGTGTAAAAAATTAGGGCCTACAAAACTTCTTTGTACACAATATTCTTAACTGATCTGTCGTTAGATCCAGATTCCGTGTATATGAGACCGTTTCTATAAACTTCAAACTTAAGTGGGAATATTAATCCTGCTGCTATTAACTCAGAAAATCCGCCATAAGTAGCATTTTTCATCATATCAGTAAAATATTTGCAAATGACGCTTGAGTTTAGAATCTGTGCTCGAGCGCAATTTTAAAATAAACTACGAAAGCAATTTTTATTAATCTACACATTTCCCATGTATAATAAATCATCTACTTCATAGGCATCATTCAGCCTTGATGGTGCCAACTACCATTAATCATTCGCTCAAAAGATTCATATACAACAGTCACGAATTCATAAAAACATACATCAATACAAATGTATTATGTTTTGGGAATTTTATTTTTGAATTCAAACTATGATTGAATTAATGTAATAGGGTAATTGAATTAGGATGAATTGAAACGTGTTTGGTGAAGTTATAAACAATAAAGGAAATTCGATGAAGGAAAATAACCTCCACCAACATGCAACAATTTGTCTCGACGCGTTTCGCCACTTCACGTGGCATCGTCAGGATACGTGTGATCGGTGTGGATATATTTCTCTCTTTCTAATAATAATAAAGAATACATAATCTTAGTTCACACCTTTTGTATCTTTATTGGACGTCTCTGCGTGAAATCTTCTCTATATATATAAAACTCAAAGGTGACTGACTGACTGACTTAGTGATCTATCAACGCACAGCCCAAACCACTGGACGGATCGGGCTGAAATTTGGCATGCAGGTAGATGTTATGACGTAGGCATCCGCTAAGAAAGGATTTTGATCAATTCTGCCCCCAAGGGGATAAAATAGGGGATGAAAGTATGTGTAAATCTTCTTAGATTTTCGGCTGATTGAACTAAAATTAAAGATTGGACTTACTATGATGAAGACGTCTGCTTAAATAGGACATCTTCATTATTACGCAGACGTAGTTGCGGGCAACAGCTAGTTAATTAAATAAAGTTTTGTGTTTGTTTAAAGACCAAGTTTGGTGAAAAAATCTGTCTATCTAATCACGCGAGTATGTTATGGGATGGGCCGACTTAACTTCAATTAAGGTTTAACCCGGCGAGACCGTGGTGAAAAAATGTAACAAGGACTATGTGGCAGGGTATGACATACCCGTATAAAAAATTGGCTGTAAAACTTGACCCTTAAGAAAAAACATTATAAAAATTATTCTTCATTATAAAAAGACTAATTTATAACGTATTGGAAATAAAACATTTGCGCCATTTCAACAATTTTTATATATTACTTAACTGGAAACAAGACACTATACATTTTCAACAAAAATTTTCACACTTGAAAGAAAACGACAAATGAAACTAAAGAAAACAAGTTTTATGAAAAAAAACTTAAAGGTATGATAGACCATGAAATAAGTAACTATATAAACTTAAAAAAATAATAAAACATCTTAGGACTATCTTAAGAACTGGAGTCCAATTCAGTGCAGTTTTTGCAAAAAAAGTTGCATACTCCATAGCCTTTGCACATACGAATTTTGTCTTCCGATCCTTTTTGTTTGGGCAATATCCGCATCTAATATAACGACCAGAAACATTTTGAGTCGATGAAAGTGGTTTGTTTCGTCGTGATCGAAAATCTCTTGGTCAGTATCAGATTGAAGATGGTGTTCACTACAATGGTCAGATTCTTCTCCAGAACTCGTCTATTCGGAAGTATTTTCTAGTACTTCATCCAGCATGGACCAAAGTCGGTTTTCTTTAGTGTCAACGTTCATTTTCTATTAAAATTTACAACGCAACAAAGAAATTAAGTTAAAATAGCAGAAAAAACAGTGTCATTTTTTGTCACGAAATATATACATCAGCTATGTGGCAGGGTATCGCATACCCAAACGCAGTTTGCAAGCATGCATCTCGAGCGCAGGCTGATGCTACACTCCGATGACGCCACTATCCCCTGCCGCAACCCTTTAACTCCAGCTACTAAAAGCAACAACAGATTTAATGGTCAATAACCAAAAATACACACAAATAAGTAACATGGTGGGTATGACATACCCTGCCATGGTCCGATGTTAATTGAAGTATAAAGATGTAAATACATACATACAATGCTATGTGTATATGTATATATATTGGACGAGGACATCACAAACATACAACACACAGACCCGAACTAATCTTTTGAAAATAATAATTATAAAACGTTAACAAATATGTACCTATAAAATTACAAACAAAAAATGTTTCAGCCTGGAATTAAATCCGGAACCTCGCTCCATGGTTAGTTTATTTAACACTAGAACTACGAGCGTGGTCAATATGACCTATTTTTACCAACCTGTCAAAATGACCGGATGACTTGTGCGTGCAAAGTATTAAATATAATTCAATAAATTGATTGTAGAATTGTAAATAATATAATCGTTTACAAAAAAAAAATTTTCTACGCGATTTTTCTCTATGAATTCAATAACATATAATGCTATACAATTAGACAGCACTAACCCGTGACATTAACTATTTTTATACCACGATGCGCAAGAGTTGAGGGTAGTTGCTGTAATCGAATACTTGTCTCGCGTACATATCTTGCAGGAGCTGTCATTTGCGAAGGGCGGAGGCATAAAAGTAATTGAATAAGCTTGAATTGTTAATAATTGCCTGTATTGATTTATTATTATTACTGTGAGCATTACATGTTGGACATAATCAATGTCATTTTTGTTTACCCATAGGGTATATAATAGTATGACAATGCCCCTATACAGCAGCTAGTCTTCTACAGATTATAATAGATTTTTTTTAATATATTATTATAACATTAGTATGTAAGTGGACAATGCCAGTATATAGCAGCTAAATCAAATTGATAATTATTAAATTAATAAATTTATTTC
Organism: Tineola bisselliella; assembly: GCA_028551675.1. Lineage (NCBI taxonomy): Eukaryota > Metazoa > Arthropoda > Insecta > Lepidoptera > Tineidae > Tineola > Tineola bisselliella. The sequence continues at coordinate 101,332 of JAPWLS010000863.1, read as the reverse complement.
ATTTATATTTGTATTTGTATTGACGAGTAAAAGCGCTCTATTGCAGCCCAATTACGAAAAGTAAATAAATTAAAAAAATATATATTGGCAAATGTATTCCTCCCATCTCTCCATATTTCCTTACAACAAACCTTGAACGGATCAATGAGTTGAACAAGATAAAAATTGTATTAATATTATCTACCCTTCCTTTACCTTTATTCCTAATTTCGTTTTCCTTTGAATATTACAATGTATTATCCCTTACTAATATAAATGTGAAAGTGAGTTTGTTTGTTACCTTTTCACGCAATAACTACTGAACCGATCATCATGAAACTTTGTACACATAGTTTTGAAGGGTCTAGAAGTAACATAGGATACTTTGTATTAAAAAAATTATTATTTTTACTATATTTGTTGCCGATCACAACCTCCTTTTGATTTTTATAAATTATATTAAGTTCTATAAAAAATACGACTGTCAATGTCAAGCAGTCCTAATAGAAACTGAAAGGCGAAAAGTGGATTTTTCTTTTGCACGGACTCAAATATATAATATATTGCGAAATAGCAGCAATAATAGTTTCCAATTGACTATAGTTAGTATGATCTCTGATACTTATTTAATGAATTAAATGCGAGCGAAGTCGGGGGTAAAAGCTAGTATTATAATAAAACCAAAACTAAATAAAAAAAGAAATTGATAATTGTGTCTTTTGTTTTGGTATTCATTTTAAAATCTAAAATCTTCATAGAATTAGTTTGCTTTGAATCGCAGCTGATAATGATACAGAAATGGGGCTATGTATCTTGAAATAAAAGCCCCAATTAAAAAAAACCATATAATAGGAAATAAATACATTATTAATAATAAAATAAATAAGAATTAATTTGTGTCGACTGGGAATCGAACTCGAGAACTTTGCGTAAGCGACCGGCATGCTAACCACTACACCACAAAAGCCAATTAATTAAAAAGATTTTATTCATTGCAAATGTCATAGTCGCTACAAAAGAAAACGTTAAAGGAATCTATTAAACGCGATAGGAACCCGCATAAGTCATTTTAAAGTAATTAAAACAAGTTTATTAATTAGATTTTACTACAAAAGAAGCATGTTTTCAAATAATATAAATACCTACTTATATATACGTTAATTCTCCTTTACTCTTTTGAAAAAAATAAATCCACTTGAAAATCGGGAAAATCGCAAAAGTAAGCAATTAATATTGTCGCGAAAATTAGTTATTATTGTCGGCCATTACTCAGAGTTAAACCTTTGTGTTATTTGATGAGCGCCATAAAGCTGTCGGCAGCGAATCGGCGCTAAGGCCTTGTGAAATTCTTAGATATCATTTTATTTAATGCCTAATATTAATTTAAAACGTTATGTGACAACGGAAACGAATTCTCTTACATCCCTTCCTCTATTTGTCTTGGGAGACGACTCAGGCGCGGCAACCAAAGCGATTTACTTAGATAATAATTGCACTCTGAAAATCTATATAAATGTTCAATAAACAGTTTTTCTAACAATATTATTATTAACGACTGGTAGGTAGTATTGTGATAGTAGTTACTTCCGTCGACATCTATAAAAGAATTTGGCCACGTAAAAAAAATTACACCATCAAAATTGAATTTAATGCTTAAACGGGTCACTAAAAATTAAAATTCAAAACACCAACTAAATTAAACGCGTATGATTTTAAAAGTCAACACAGATAGTAATAATAATTTCTACATCTAGAATTCTTGAATAGAATTCCGTTGTTCACACTACTATATTGCATTCCCTTGAAGAACGGAGGCAGATTCAATTAAATACAGTGACGTCACGGGAGAAATCCAATTTCTTAATTGACTTTTATATGGTAATTATATTTAGATAAAATAGTTTATTGCGGCGACTGTTAGGCTAGGTTCACTATCCATTGAAGCGTAAGCCATAGACTTTTCGAGATCTATAAAACTACCAAAACTCCTGTATATACAGTTCTGTAATTAAGTACCATTATTCGAGTTTTTGATATTATTAGAAAATAATTATAAGTGAGATTTGAATAAATTCTTTAAACATTTAATATGAAAAAAAAAATTAAGAACCAGATTAGGATTGAAATTTAAACTTCGAACTGTCATTTTGACATTTTGTATTGACTATTCGATATTGTCTGTACAATGAATTAAACAAAGAATTCATATACGACAATATTCAGAGATAATGTCACTTCTGCCTACGACTGATTATATATATAGGTATGTATTAGATAAGAAATCAATTGAATTTTCAAATTAAATTTATCAAACTTTTTAACAATCATTTGTTAGGTACCTATATCACTTACGCGTTTAGAAGTGGCTAGTTGATTTTCTTTTAATAAAAAAAAATATTTTTGAAGGTAGATTTAAAAGTACTAATTCGGACATATTGTTACGTATCTATGTACTATAATGTGCGAGTAAGCACTTGAAGTCATGAACCCCTTCCGCTATAATTGTCTTTAATAATTCTACATTTTATTTGCGTTTACTACATAACCCTCAAGAATATATTTATTTATTAATACTCTTCATTAATACTATGATTGTCTAATCTAAGTCGTGAAGAATCACCTACTGGAGGGAGACTGCCTAACTTTAAGTCTAGAAACACAGATTCTAACATTTTCTGTTTAATGTGTTAGCTTAATAATTTTTTTATACACATACATACAATTCCCTTGCTCCAAACTAAGATACCCTTGTCAGGACAAGGACCAACATAAACATATAAAACCCAGACCCAAAACAAATACCTTTTTAAAAATTATATTATAATATCATATTGTATTATATACTTAGGCTATTATATACTAAGCAATATCGTACCTAGCTACTAATACTAACATTACATTTTTGTCATATGCCTTTTCGAAATCTTCGTAGATTCTGACCATGTACAAGAGCCTAAAGATTTTTGGTTTTGATTTCATAGTTATAAAAAAATATATATTTGTTTCAACCAGAAATCGAATCCGGGGCTTCCGCATGATAGTCTAGCGCACCAGTCACTGCGTCACAGAAGTCATTAACATTTTTGAAGAAGTTGTGTTATGTAATAAGCAATCCCCTCAAAGGATCCTTGTCAAGATGTCATCCCGTACGCGCCCTAAGGACATGTAATTGAGAACAAAACGAAATTAATTATACTCATATTAAAGTTAATTTTTCACGAATTCAGCATCCCTTGAGTTAAAGTGTTCCGCTTTTAGATAATTAGGTCAATGAGCACCTAAAAAACCTTTACTTTTTGATATAAATGACGTAGTTATTGAAATAAAAGTCCATCGTGATCATTTATCGAGTTTGTTAACAACTGGCGGACAATGGGGTAGTCACGTACAATTATGCAATTCATAAAAAGCCTTACATACCTCTAATCATAACTTACATATATAACACTTTTATGCAATATTTACTATATACATAACCTCAGCGAACGCATTTTCACCAAACTTAGAGACTATTCAAACTCACTATTTTGATTGTTTTATTTTGACATCAAATTAAATTCTTAAAATTCTTTACTCAAAGCGTATCTATTGTAACATTTAAAGTAAAAGTCTTGAATTTGTAGACTTCAATATTTTTTTTATTATTTCGTCAATTTTATGACAACTGGGGCAAACAACAGCTTAATTAAACAGCAATCAAACTATTGTGTTAGATTAATATTGCTATTAAAATACACTTAATTAAGCCTTTTAAATTAGTTTCATATTTTCTTGTTTGAATTTCCCAAAATCTCTGTTAGTACATTTAACTTTATTATATATTTTAATCATATTACACGTTAGATGAATATCTTACTGATAAAAAAGCTTGGACATAATCTATGTCATTTTATGTTTACCCTTAGGTATATAATATATAGGATGACATGAATATATAAATAGGATGACAATCATTTTCTTCTACATCATAGTAGATTTATTATATATTATTATGACATTAGTATGTAAGTGGACAATGCCAGTATACAGCAGTTAAATCGAATTATTAAATTAATAAATTTATTTCATTTATATTTATATTTGTATTGACGTGAAAAAGCTCTGTTAGTACATTTAAAAGTAAATATATATTTTAATCGCTAAGTACCTAACAGTTACCTCTAAACGATCAAAGAAACAACGTTCGAGTCGCTTTGTAGATGTTATTTATTCAAAACATGACGTCACGTCTGATGCCAAGGTTGTCCTATACACCTATAAAGGGGTAGATAAATCACCTTGAAATTCATTGCAACATGCAACAGGCATCACCTGTACCCTCGATGGACTCATTAAACAACCCGAGACTATTATCACGTAAACCGCCTTGTCCCTCAGGAATTTCCCCCGAGCGTTAGGGTAACCATAATTGCGGTTTAGCTAAGATTTCGATTTTATTATCTAGTTAAAAGGAACTACTTACAAGACACGACGATTCGAGTAAATTATTGTCGAAATGTAAAATGCGTGTTTGAATTTTAAACAGCACCATCTATGAACGAATAGTGAAATTGTCACAGTATTGCCTCGTGCATCTGTCAGGATTCGCGCCCATAATGTGTTCTGAATTAATTTACGCTTTTTACGGTGTCAGCAGTAAATCTTTTAAAACATTGAACGAAAATTCGTGTTAATATATTAGATTCTTATTCCGAAGCATTATCTACTGATAGCAACATATACACCAACTGTCGATTCCTAAATTGCAAATCACCTGCCATATTTGGTTCGAAGCCAAATTTCATGTCGCCAAATAGGTAAACCTCGACCTTTAACTTGGTCAGATCAATTTATGACTTCAGCTTAATTCAAAATCACCTTGTATTCTTCAATTTATTACTAAAAGCGATTATCTTTTAAATCGGAAAACCTCACAAAATATTAGTATTATAAGTACCGCAATGATAATAAATGCAATACATAACTATTACAGTAATTAGCCTGAGAAGTAGTTTAATATACGGTTTTGTAAATACTAGATTACATTGTAAAAGGAATAGATTTGAAACCGTGTAATGAAGTTAATTGAATACCATCAGATAAACCTAAAGAAATTATGATAAAACAAATGACTACACAAATTTTTTGCATGTCTACTGTTAAGACTAGCCACGGGCATTTTCGTCGTGAGATCTGTCAGTTACCTAAAAGTGACAAAAAGAAGGTTGTTTACAGAAATTGTGTTGTATATATAAAATATTGTCTAAAGTCTGTGAAACTGTTTAAAAACTGTTCAAACTATAGTTTTCCTAATTGCTTTTGCGCTATTGCGAACTCTATTTTAACCTTTACAACAATTAATAAAGGTAAATTAATAAAGGTTTTAACACCCGTGAAGAGACCTAGTCGCGTTTCGAGATCAGCTTGGAAGTTGCCGGGATAACGAGAGGAGTGTGCCTTGTCAATTTAGACAGAGCACATTCGTCTCCTCAAGCCGGTATAGTGGAGTCGACTGTTGCGCGCAGACATCTGTCTGTGGTAACAGTTGTCTCCACTCATGGACTGCACTCTAGCTTAACATCAGGCGGAGTGTGGTCATATGCTGAGCTATCAATAAAAAATAAATAAAAAAGTGAGACTCGTGATCAACGTACAGTTAAAACTCTGTCTAGTATTTTAGTGTTTATTACAAAGTCCTTAGTAAGTAACTAAATCATGGTTACTTCATATAGGGGTCCTGTTTCCTCTCCCGAGGCGCCTAGGGTGGGGTTTGCGGCAATTCCAATTATACGTATTATGAAATAGTTGTCTCTCAAGCGAGGCCTCGATTTCAAGAATGTCACCGATATTGGTGAGGATGGAATTTTTGCTATAGGCGAGGAGGGCTTCTTTAAACACCTCACCTTTTCTCTTTTTTCTATTTAGACGTTAATCTTTTATTGTTTATGGTCAATTGGATAGGTGTTGTTTTGACACGTGACTTACATTGTCTCTGTGCCGTATTTTGTTGGATTTAAATTATTTGTTGTCATTTCTCAATAAACTTTAGATAGAGTAGCACAGAAAATATGTACAATTTGATAGAAAAAATGCGTACAATAGCGTAAACAAATTTCGGTATTTGCAATATACTCCAAAATTAAGTTATATGTCATGCTACAATAAAAAAAGCGAAAAGCGGAATTCCATCTGGAACTTACTATTGTTATTGCTAAATATGTCAATTAATTATAAAAAAAATATGTTTAAAAAACTTGGAAAACATTTGTGCGTGATTCAACTGTTTTTTTTAAATGTTTAATCTTGTTGCTGAGACTAGGGTTGTGCTAAACCTAACTCAAGGTGTAGCCTTAAAAGCAATTTATATCCAATCTAAGCAGTAACCGCCTGTGGCGACCGAAAACAGTTTTAGTGGTTCATTAAGGAAGACTGTATTTGCTGTACATAGGGTTTCGGTAGTTGTCAAGTGCATAAGTATATTTGAATCAATAGAAGCCGTTCTCTTAAAAATAAATTTACGAAATATACGGTACATAGACGAGCTTGACGTTTGATATTATCTAAACAAAGTCATAGTCAAAATCGATAGTCAAAATAGGGCAAAAATAGAAATTGGAAAAAAATAGGAGTATAAATAATTTTTCATGCACAAATAGGACAATAAAAAAATGAATTAAATCCCCTGAAAAATTAGACTATTATATTGATAGAAAGTGAAATATTTGGATCAACATAACTTTGAAAATAAGTCAACGATGATATATGATGGATAAACTAATGACGCAGTGAGGTAGGCAGACATAGTGATCGTTCATTTAGATCATAATCGCTTTCTCACAAACGAACTATTTATAAAGAAAGTACTTATCTGTTTTTCAAAGTATGCAGGCGATTTCGGAAGACTTAGTAAGACCAACTTCACATTCAACGTTTGTGCTGACGTTCATTGTAAACAGATGCAAACACAATAACTTGATTGATTCATTCAAGTTGTCTTCTTCTTCTTCTTTTATTAATGTCCTCAGATATCTATTAAAGACAATTCTGCCAATGTCGAGTATTCAATAAGAAATTATACAATTTTAATTCACACGCAAACACTCATGTCAAAAAAAAACAACACCAAGTTGTCTGAGGGTACTTATTAACGAATCTGTCTTCTTCTTCTTTTATGAGAATTTTATTTCTTTTTTTTATTTCAGATGTCTCATGAAGATAATTTTGCCAATGTCCCTTGTATCAAAAAGTCATTTTCCGAACTCTTTTAAAATTACATTTTAATGTGATTTAACGAATTCTAAAATCACACTATCACGTTTCTTTTATTAGTTTAATCCAACATTTCGTAAGCTTTGCAGCCGTATTGGTCGCGACGAGACTGAGATATCAATCATAGTTGTCAAAAAGTATTCATTTTAGAGTTAAAATTGACGATTATTTCTGTAGTACAAAGTGCAAAAAAAACCACTAATGTCATTTTGAAATATCAATATTTATTTACAAGAAAACGGCTTTTTTACTATAATGTTTATAGATCTGTATTTTTGTACGTTTTTAACGAAGATTATTACAGATTTACAGATTTCTGTCTGATTTTCTTTTACAGGTAAATCTACCAAATCTTTAAACCCATACATTATTTTCATTTAGTACCTATCACAACAGCCTATCATTGCATAAATATTACGTGTAGAGTGTAGATCTTAAAAAAACATTGAATATAACTAAAAATACAATTTCTTTTAAATAGACCATAAGTTAAGTAGACCATAAGAAGCTACCACTCGTGACAACACTTAAGCTAAGCGATTTAAATAATCAAACGCTTGGAATGGTTTATTTTTGCAGCAATTACAATATGAAATTACAAAAAAAAACTATTATTTTTTATCTCGAGACAAGAGCGCGGCTAAGAAAATGTTGAGAACCTCTGTGTAACTCCACCAATTCCTACCCGTAGGCGTGAGCTTTTTATATATGTAGGTACAAATCAATATATTAGTAATTATAGTATAATAATCCTTTTAGATATAATTCAATTTCGGAACAAAAATGGCGGAAAAGGGAAAATGCACTTTTGGAACTCGAATGCCGATCGACATTCATATGTTAAACGAAATAATTTACAGGGAAGTGAAGAATTTTAGAAATTACAAGATTTATACACCCAATTTTGGATGTACGTATTATTTAGATGCAGACTTTTAATCCAATAGGGTTTAATGCATCTTATATTATTACATTTCCACAGCAATACCTGTGACGGGCAAATTCTATGCGTCCCACGATCAGCTGAAACAAGAATCCGAGGAGCAAACAAGAAATGTTGACAATTATTACAACAACGTGGCTCAGGCGCGGGCTAAAGGCCCACATAGTAAATTTCCTAATCCTGCTACGGAAAACCAATGGTAACATGGCCTTCGTGATCGTTTTACAATAATCCAAATAACACTATAGTAAATCTCATAAAATATAGGTTTAGGTAATGTAATTATTGTTTATTTATAAACGAACCTTTAAAATTACATTCGAACTACATATTGAATATTATAAAAAGAACTACTATTATACATGAAATTTTAATAATAATAATAATAATTCTGATAAATGTTGACAGATTGTCTTTGTAATGCGATAACTACTTATTTGAGTTATTTTCTGTATATATCATTAGTAATTTTTATATCATCTTCCGTTATAAACCCTTATCTAACAAAATAAGAAATAAATGTGTAAAGATTGTTAATTTGTTTTTTATTGTTTTCAGTTATGGTTGGTATTACAAGCCTATTTACCCAATGAATCGCAACGACCGTCGCTTCTACCATCCCAAAAGTGTTAGTGAACATACTAAAATTGAAGTTATTATAAGCATGTCTAATCCAAAAAGTAGAGCAAAATAAACGAACGAATTTATTCAATTTTAATTTTGTTTCATTTGTTTTTTATAAAATTTATAAATTGATTGAGCAAAATATATAAAAACAATAAAATATTTCTTAAAAATTCAAACATTTGTCTTTAAACTGATTACAATAGTAACTATTTGACGGAATCCTAGAAGTGTCTTGTGTCAGTCTAGAATTATTTCGTTATAAGTTTTATCTAATTTGAAATGCTTAAATGAAATAGAAGCGAAGCAATGTGTAAAAACTGTTTTAATCTTACAACACTAATTCAATGCGCTTATTATTGGCTTAAGAGGACTAAAAGTCTGCGCCGTGAAGTATTTTATATTAAAAAATCGGTGGCTGTGTGAGTAGTGTACTTATAGCACACTCATGCAAAGTTCATTGGTTGTAGCTGCGCCCGATCAATGAGCTTTTCAACAAGTCTCTCATATTTTCGGCTAGATGGCAGCACTTGACACGAACTTTTGACAGAAGCTTGTCGTATCATGGGAAAGTTTAGCTGAATATTTTATTTAATATCGCATATTTGTGAGATTTAAGTAAATTCTATTGTATTATAATGAAAGATGCTTTAATTTTTAATTTATTCAACAAGTTTTTATTGTGTTCAAAATGTGTTTGTGAAGTGAAATTCCTGGGGAATCGTTTCGTTTGAGATACTCTACTATAATGTAAGTTTTTTTTATAAATAATGCAGGATATATAAATAACATGTCTTACAATTATTACTTTTAATTCATAAATGTCATATTTAAATATTATAAGTAGAAATTATATACTTTTAACGTAGAAAGTGATTTTCCCCCACTTTCTATTATTTTTAAAAACTTTTCCAATATTTTCATATAAACTTTACAACAAAATATTATTTAATAATGCGATATAATTTTTAATTTCCAGGAATAACATGTAAATAAATACCACAAATAAGAATATGATGAAATATGGCAGAATTTCTCCCTTTATGCGATGTTCTTTTCAACGTAATCTCTTTGGCTGGATATTTTTGTGATGTTGTTTTTGATGTGGTAATGGGCTATGCTTTATTAGAGCGTGGATATAAGGGAACATTCGCAGCAGCCATATCTATTGTGCTCACTTCCCTTCTTATATCTCAAGTAAGTCTCAATTTTAATCTACTGATTTATTTAAATTCAAAATTTCTAGTTGTTATATTTCTCTGTATACATTTTCAACTACATATACACATATAAATCTCTAACTCCGAACTAGGATACTAACAGAACAAAGATGACAAAAGCATACAATAACTTTTGGAGCCGAATCAAATACAATTTTTTTTGTTTAATTATATATAAATATTTGTTTTCACTTAGAATCAAACCCAGAAACGAACTTAGTATATGTATTAAACATTGTGTCACAGAGATCGCCAGTAATTAGATTTAGAATTATTCTATTATATTCTCTAACATCATCCGCAGATTCCTATTGGAACACTTAGACTTGTCAAAATGCAATACTTGACAATACAGTAATATCCAGCAACTGTAATAGGGCTTTGTTTGTTTTGGTTAATATTATTAACTACTAGATATAGTCAGTTTTCACAGTCATTTGCAACTTCATTCAGAGAGTAAAATGCTTTGTAATAATACACTATTCAAGCTGCATCTTTCCTGCAGAATTTCTTTATTTTATTAATCCCATAATAGACAGAGCTTAATTCCTTAACTAGTATATTAACACTAGATTTACCAGCTTAAATATACCTATTTCTACCAAAATCAAAAAAGTATATATTTGTTACAAATATATATAAAATAATATAAAATTCATAAAACTAATTCTTCTGTTATAAATTAAAGAAGATTAGAAGAATTAAAGAAAATGTTAGATGCAGTAGGAATTTTAATTTGATTTTGCAAGACCAGTCATTTTGACTGGTCTGGTAAATCTAGTGTTGATATGGTTTTCCAATTTAAATATTGCTATTATTTTCTTGTTCTCATGTTAAAGTACTATTTAATAATAATTAATTATGCTTTTTTCAGATAATATCGCTCCGATGGTATCTCCATATATGGTCGAGTAGTGAAGAAACTCGGAAGGGAAGACCTCCTTGGATGCCTGTGCTGTTACATTGTCTGCAACTCGGTGTACTGTGGAGATATGGCAAATTGTTTGTTCCCGTCGATTTAAGAAATGTTAAGCATGAAGTTAGGGATTTATGTAAGTACAATGGATGTTACCTCCATGCACATAGACATATTGTGATTTACTGCATAAGTTAAAAAAATTCAATAATCAACTTATATTATTATGTTTTTAGAATCCATTCAATCATTGACATATCTCAGGATTTAGTAAATAATATTGTTTTTTTAAATATTGTTGTGTTTTGTTAGTTTGCCTAGAATCGATTTGGTCTTTGTTTGTGTGTTGAATGGAATGTGAGGATTGGTCTGTATTGACCCAGGGCAGAGAACACTAGAACTGATGTTGAGCTAGTGTGGGTTTCTTGGGTGGTGACAGAAGTTTATGTGCAACAATCTCCTCTCTCCATCTCTGTCTGTCTCTTTAATTATGCATCTACTTTCACAGGTATGCTGCGCCTAGTTCATGCGTTTTGTGAGGCAGCACCCATGTTATTACTACAATTGCATGTCTTGTTTGAACATAAAATTGAATACAATACACATTCGGAATTTATTATTCCACGGGAACCCAGCATTGATGAGCCCACTGGTATGTTATTCATTATGTTTTATTTTACAAATAATTGAAGTACAAAGATATTTTAGTACCCAACTCAGTTTTAATCCGGTTCCTTTTCACAATTATTATTGTATTTAATTTAAAAACTTAAATACTACTGAATTTGTTTATTTTATTCAATATTTGTTGAAACGTCTGATTAAATTAATATCAATAATGTCTGTAAGTAACTTGAGAATATCTTTACAACTATTGTAAATATTTTAATTTCAATAAACGTTTGAGAACAATGAGCGGTCAATGTAACAAATTATACTATATGCCAGGGGTGGCCAACCTGCAGCTCTTTGAAGGATTATTTGTGGCTCTCGATAAATATACCCGAGGTCCCTTTTCATTTTTGTGCTATTATATTTTAAAAAATTATTACCGTCTCTATGTGTTTCAAAATGTCTTTTAAAACAAATATAAAAGACTAAGTGCAACGTTTTTTTAAATACGTATTTTTAAAAAAATGGCTCGGGCTATCGAGGAGCTTGGCCACCCCTACTATATGCAATGATTATACTAAAACAGGGTTTTCATTTACTCATAATAGGATATAGCCCTGAATTAAAATAATATATGTATATTTTCAGCAAATAAAGCGTTCGCGGAACTAAATGTAATATCGGCGTCTCTTTCGCTGTTCTCCGTTTGTTGGGCGTTGGCAAGTTTTAGTAAAAATGTGAGACTACAAAATGTTCATAGGCTCGTACTCACGTGGTTGGGAGTTATATTTCAGGTAATTTTATTTAGTTATTCTAATTTTCATAGTGACCGATAGATGGCGCTAGTAATTTATTTTAAATTAAACCAGCATAGTGGGGGTGATTGATGCCTACATACATTCATTCTATTAGAGAATAGCATTCATTAAATTTGTATTTGATTAATTTCAGTTTCTCTGGAGATTGGGAACTATATCCGCGAGGATTTGTGCATTATCCGCGTACGCTTTGGTGTACAGATATTGGGTATTCTTAGTTATAGGTAATTGTGGTTTTTGTTTTTATTTATAGAGCTAGAAATTAAACTCAATTATGACTCGAGTTTGTTCTGTTTAAGGTTGTATTGCAGATATTTTGTAAATATCGAGTCTGCGCAAAGAAAAGCCCACTTTTTTCTTCACAATTTTATTGGGAGTTCGTCTTTTTTATAAAATATAACTTATAAATATCCAAAAGGGATTACGATCGCCAACAAATGCAATAAAGCATTTCAGTATTATTATCTCTTTTTTGCCAAAGTGCCAAGTTAACTTCTGTGTGCATTTATAATAAAGAATAATTTGCAGGTCTTCATTGGGTTTCAATGTTTTTGTGGCTGATATCACCAAAGAATGTCTTTCACGGGGAGAGGATCAGTCGGCCGAGGAAAGCTTATTTATCGGCATTAATTGCATTCGTATATGTGTTTGCGTATATTAATTTACAAGAATTAAATCATAGGCAGAAAATGGTAAGATATAACGGGTATTATATTCTCTCCATTTTGAAGTGTTAAGGGGATTACTTGCTTCATGAGGCTGTTTCAAATCAATCGATCCGCTTATTGTTAAACTAGAAGCTGAGTGGATGTAGACAACAGTTAGTTTGACTATAGTGGTTACACTGGAAAGTGATTGTTAATAACCATTATCAATCTGTCTATCACTTTTCTACAAAATTATATTAAGTATGTATATAATATAAAGGACCTCTTATTATTACAAAACAATTAATTATAGGATAGGATGGCATGCTCAAGATATTTTAATGAAATGATACAGATTTCAATAAAAATACATAAAACGTTATTACAAGTGAATAAAACTAGCCGATGCAATTTTTTTTATAATAATTTTTAACAATTCAATCCGGTACCACTGCCGCATTTAAGTATATTAGAATTTAGAGTGTTTTCCTTTGTAGGTGACGTTCTACTGTGTGATGCTGATTGAGAATTGTTTGTTAATATCAGCATGGGCCTGGGGCTCGGACGTGGCGCCCATGCCAGTAGCCCTCTCATGCTTGGCGGCATTCGTGGGCGGACTGGCGTTTATGCTCATTTATTATAGGTGAGCTCTTCCTAAGCAGAGATGGAGAAGTGCACACTGCTCTTCTTCTCTCTTTTTGCCATTAACGCGTGTTAGATAGAGATTTGTCAATAGAAATATACTGGGTGATTCAGTTAGACGTTTGGTGCTGAAAATGTAGTTTGTCTTCATTAAATATCTGCAAAAAAGGCTTCAATATTTGGGTTTTTGAGTTTTTCACAATATACAGCTAGATGTGTGACAACCTAGTCGGTTGACAGAGTTGGGATTTGATATTTTTAACACTAAAATGTAATCATTAGGCCAAAAGTAATTCTATAATTATTAAAATAACTGAACATTTTAATGCTTGTAACTTTTAAAAGATGTCAAGATTTAAATAAGGATTTGGTTTTGAATTTCTTTTCTCTTCAGATATTTCCACGTGCGACGTCTCGGTTACATTTTGGGTGAAAACCAACAAGGCACAAACAGCACGAATGCATCTTCCCAAAACAAATGTGGCAAACAAGCAGGCCAGTCCGAGAATCCGGCCATTGCAGGCGTATTTAATTGTAGATTCAGCAATCCTGTTGGGAAGTAAGTAAATATATACATGACAGATATTAATATGGCTTAATCGGATGTTTCGAAAGCTTTGCAGCCATTGAAAATACGGAGTTAATCAAAATAAAGGCAGTAATAAATTTCTCAATACATTAAATAAGTTGAAAGTAATGTTTAAAGCTTTAGTATTTATTATAATTATTTGCAGTGGCGGTGGTCGCAAGAAAAAGAAACCTACCTCATTTATACCTCCGCCAGCTGCTCCTTCTACTGCGTTTTGGAGACGACCTTTACCTGCTCATCATCATCATGTAAGTATTATGAAATAAAGCAATTTTCATTTAAAATGTTTAAACACATAACAGCTACTATTTCAATATTATTATTCAGACGTCTCAGGTGGGATTGACGGTAGAAATAAATATGATAATTTGTTGCTTTTAAAAAAAACAATGCTGATACAAATTAACTCATATGCAACAAATTTAGAGCAATTGGCGATCTTATCACTAAAAGTAATTTCTTCCAGATAGCCAATTGTCATACATAGAAGAATGATGTACTATAAAGATGATTCTATTTTAAAAACATGAATAATTGTATGTAGGGCATCTTAGTTTAGACTCAAGGCATTGTATATACTATATTAATTATGTTTTTTGCGAGTTACTATAACGTTTATTTTAATTAAAAAATAGTGTATAGTAATAGTAATATAATTCTCCGACAGGGTGGCTCATCAGAAAACGAAGGATCAAGCATAGGCTCCAGGGTGAACATACAACAGAAGCTGCAAGAGAAAAAGCAGAAACAATTGGCTGAACTCAGGGTCATCGAAGAGGAGATAAAGCAGGGGAAGCTGGCCAAGACGTCTCCGGTAGCTGCGGAAGAGATATACTGCAGTCTGCAACGCCAACCTATACCTCGGTCCAAAACGCATGCGGACCCGCCGACGTGGCCCAGTGTTGATCTGTCTCCATATCAGAATTACCCAATGCTACAGCACAATTGTAATTTATATCAAACGTACACGGAATTGTATGAAAAGAATGACAATAGAGAGGACACGCGACGGTTCTATGAAGACACGGCCGTCCAAATACCAGATTATATGGACACCAGACCGAATACGATCTTGAATAATATAAACAGTAGTAATAATAAAAGAAATTATGATAATAATAATTATAAATTTCACGACGGAAACGGTGTTGGTTTGTTCCCGTTCGAGATTCCTTTGAAGTCTAAAATCGAAATGAAAAAACATAAATGTCACACGCCGGAGATTTTGCTAGCGCCCCATTATTTGGACGGGTGCAGCCGACAAGTTTGCTGTCATTGGGGTGCTCCTTACACGTAAGTGCTATATTTATTTATAAACATGTCTTTTATATATTATTTTATAGTATAAAGTTTTAATATTGACATTAGTTTTTTTAAATTTTGACTCGTATATTTTATATTTGCTACTGCTCAATTAAAAAGTATTGTTCACAAGATAATGAATATTATTTTTTGTTTATAGAAAAAAAGAGGAAGACGAGGCGAGCAGTGGTTCAGAATCAGCTCAAGATATACCAACAAGACCGCATAGTGACATCGACAGCCAGGTAGGTATTTTACGTGAGAAGCTTTCAAATAGCCACCAATTTTTATTAAATGTTTATTTGTTGTGTTACAGATATCATTGCCGAGATCTTATACATTACCTCGTGAGTTCCGCTATTTGAAGAGGCGACCTCGACTACGCGATGCAAGAGCACCCAGCAACAATAGCAGCGATGGTATGTGTTTTTAAAACGACTAGAGATTATTAATCTTACAACTTATATTATGTGTAAACTCTATATAACGACACTTAAGAGAGTGCGCGTTTTACGGCGTTATTGAGAAAATAAAATTTGATTTTATTTTATTATTTACAATACAATATAAAGAACGAAATTATTACTTAATAATTACATATTTTATTTTATTAATAATTCCCCTTAAACCATTCGATAGTACATATATCATTGTATGGATAACAAGGTAAACAAAAGTAATTACGACGTTAAATCAAGTGGTATAAAATGAAATTCACAATCACAATATATTTCATTTAAATTTGCCAATCCTTTTAAATAATGATTTATTCATTAATTTTTGAAATTATTCCTCGTCGTTAAAATGGATTCTTTGTGTGAATTAATATCATATTAGTTCATTAATTGCACACATTATTTTACAGGCGATGTAGACAGTGCCGGCGAAAATGACAGCGATCGTCGATCAAATTGTTCAGCAGTGTCACAAATACAAAATACAACATACATCGACGGTTTTAATTATCCAGAGAGAAGGCACAACGAATATAGACCGGCAATGGACTATCCTCCGTTTTATAATCGACCTAGAAGAATGCAAAAGAAACATATTGCTAAACCTGAGACTAAATTATGATTTTTAGCCTATTATTTATGAACGTGCACTGAATTACTCTATAGTCAGGCATTTAAGATGATTGGTATTAAGGAATTGTATGAAAGTCTAGTTTTGAACTAAACTAAGCACATACCAGTGGCGTCCCTATACTGATTCGCTGTCAGTATATATTTATTTAACTGCGTTACTTAATTTTTTTTTATTAATAAGACAACTAAACTGACCATGTTTCGTCTATTTTTAATATTTTACTTTTATGAATGAAAAAGGTAATAAATTGGTGTTTATTAGATGAATTTATATTTATACTAGAACAGGAAGAGAGATAGTAATTTTGCGTTGCGATGTACACACGGCGATTTTCAAATGGATAGTTTTTGTGGGTATACAAGCGGTAGAAACGGAAACGATCGTTATGTCGTGAACGGCAAAGGAGATATCTGCGTCCCTTTCAGACATACCTCAACTTCGACATGATAAGAATATAGTTATCCCTTTCTAATGATTGTTTCTTCCAATCTGTATCCATTTGAAGATTGTCGTCTGTACATTTACTTTATTAATAATTGCCAAATACGTTTAACTTGCAATATATATTCTCTACGTATATCCTGTTCTATGCTTTATTGTTGCGCTTGAGCATTGAAGCGTGCAAGTAATTGTTGAATACATTACTACTTAGATAAGTTACCTTTTTAATATTATTGACTATTTATATTAACTTTATGCTCAATTTATACATTCCTGTCTTTACAGATCTCGCTTAAAATGTTGTTAACTATTTTATCTTGACTAATAATTTAAATAAAAAGAACAAATTCCGTCCACTTTAAGGCTGAGGCAACAAGCAAAACCTTTGAATCATTACAGATACCAATGTAACTTTCATTATATGTATCAGTACTTATATATTAGTTGAAGTCATTCTGGTCTTCCTGATATCCTCAGATGTAGTTTTGTTGTTCAATTAGCTACTTGGATCGCGTTTATAGATTCTGTAGTCATAAATTATCTTATGGTCGTGAACTTCATTTAGTTCAAGCTCCAAATATTAAATTATGTATTGAATTAATATTGTTTTACTTCTAACCTATTTTTTTTGATACCAAAATTATAAATAACATAGAAATAACTTAATAATTATATCTTAAGTTATAATGCAGAGGATGCTGCCTCGCGATGGACCAATCGACCAATTAATCGGCTTACTACCGCGTTTATTATCTGTTTCATTCAAATGCTACAAGTTTCACAGCGACAGTTATTCTGATGTAAGATATTCTTACTACTAGTTATAAAAATTAAGTAAGACAAGTCATATCGGGCGAGTAAAGCTGACGAGAGACAAATAAAACGCAAATTTATTCATATTTTTTATTCTATTTTATCCAATTGTAAAAGGGAACCAGTCACTCGCTATCACACCGTGTCACTACTACTGCTGCAGATCTCAGCCATATACACAAAATTAAAACAACCGAAATTAAACGATTCACAAATACACAGTATTTTTATTCCTAAACTTATAAACTTACGATCTTGACGCAGCTACGTTTTTTTTTTCTTTTAACGTTGAACTTATTCCAAATTTAAAATTGGTACGGAAGTACAAAATATATTACGTAAAGTTGCTAGTAAAGAAAATTCATTAAAAATAAAATAGGAACTCAAGTTGACTAAGTTCTAAAACCGTGACACCTGATGAATTTCAGTGTCCCACAACACCTGTGAAAATGATCCACTTTGAAAACCCCGTCAAAAGAAAAGTATGCAATCAATAATTGAAATTTCTCTACGCGCAAGAAAAATATCATTACTGTAAAATTCAATCAGAGTATAACAGTAGTCATCAAATAGTTCATTTCTTCAACTTCATAAACAATTTACACACCAAAAACGATATTGTCTGGACTTGTTATTGTATAGTAGAAATATCTCGATTATCGATTGCAGAAAAAACGTCGTTGCGTCAAGACTTGCCCACGAGCAACTTTCAGCCACAAAAACCGTACAACTATTTAAAAACAAACAAAAAAAACTTAAAATCATTTTAAACCAAATTGCTGTAAAGCACCGACCTAAATACGAACAAAATCAATTGTAACCTATTGCAGCCCAAAACAGCCTTGCTCTAATTATACTACAAATGCAGACCCTGCTTACTGCGGAGGACAGATATGTCGTGATGTCCATATACAGCGTTACATATCCTTTTTTATTTACTGTAACTCCAAACCAGTGATTCTCAACCTTTTCTTGTTGCGGCACACTTAGAATTTCGTGGCAATTTCTACGAGAACGCACAACACGTAAATAGAGAACAATTATCGACTTCAAAGATCTGAAATAAACTATTTTTATAACTGAATTACCAAACTGACACTTTGTTAAGCGCACTTTTTTCAAAATTCGAATTCTATTATTTCTAATTAGGTTATGGCTTGAACATTCCAATCTACAGCATTAAGAATAAAACAGATTTACTGTAATTATAATTAGAGCAAGCGTAAGACAATTGATCTGAAACCGTGTATAAAAATGCTTATGAAAAACACCTCACTCTATTACGAATACAAACGCGAGAACTACACGTGTCGACATTAAATAAGCTTCGGGTTCTTCCCGACAGCCGCCATCTTGTTTCTAAAGAACATTACAATGATGACGTCACTTCGTACTGAACTATTTTATTAATTACGGGCTGATTTATGCCCTTTAAACGCACTCAAAACTCTGGCATGGGCTAATTTATTTGGGAACTGTTTAGTAATATTATTAAAAAAGACAGTCATACGTATCAAGAAACAAAATGGCGGATGGGAATGGTGTATCATTAATGAAAACGGTCGACGTCACTAATAATTCTATTACTAAATCTGTGTATTTATTTACACAACTTATTCATAAAATCCTTAAGAGAACTCCGCTAGAGAAAAAGAAAACAATTTGGGAGCCAATTCTGTGATACATTTCCGTAACGTTCCGATCCGAACGAGCCAGAATCAGCTCCGTTCGTTAGAAATTCACTCGCGTATGTAAAAAAAAATTGTCTCTTAATACAAAAAAAAATTAATAATATATATTTAACAATTTCTTCCTCACAAACAAAATTTTTTTTTATCCGAATATTTTATAAACACATTTTATACAAATTCTTAATCGTCAAAAAATATTTCCTTTTTTTCAGATTACGGAGCGAACGAAAACCGTGCCTCATGTTCTAAGACTATGATGGTCCCAAACATACTGTAAAAATTAAAAACATAAAAAACCCCTTGTCCAATGGAAATGTTATAAAACAAATAAATGGCACGGAAATCGATACTAACCCATCGTAAGTCCCCCTCGTTCCTCAAACTTCCCTCGACTCGAGACTCCCTCAACTTTGAGGGAGAGATTTAAAAAAAAATAAAAGATTCTGTAAGGCCCACTATCGCGGCCATATTATTACGGATTAGCGTTCACAACGACACCGACGTCTGCAAAACGTTCGAAACATCAAAACAAAGAGCAAACGCGACAGTAAGTCACACAAAATCTTTTAAATAAAAGATATACAACACTAGAAAAAAGTCCGAGAAACAAGCAAGAACTACGCTGGGACAATAAAAATTACAATTTAAAAAAAATAATTATTATATATTTAAAAAAAAAAGAAATGAAACCTCTATCGGGCTAAGAAGGAATTATTATTATTATTACTTATACAACTACAACTTAGAAAAAAAACTCATAATTTTCGCGGCAGATTAAATACATTAACAGAAGAGAACAAAAGAGTGATTAACCACATATTAATTAATTAAAACAGTAAAAAAATTAATCAAATATTAATTAATTAATAACATACTGAACTACAATTACTGACCGCATTACTAAAAAAAACAACGACAGAAAACCAATCTCAACAAAAGGAATACACACTACACATAATTAAAAAAAACTAACAGATTAAGAATTTACTCTCAAGAAATTGATTAATATTGCTTTAAAACACTCTGTGGTTTATTATGATTGTATTAATCAAATGTATTGGGACACTCAAATGGCATTTCCTCTTACAAAACTGACATTTGAGTGTCCCAAGCTGGTCTATTTATGGTTAGATATTTATGGCGTTCTCTTCTGTTAGTATAAAATTCCGTAAATAAAAAATATAATCATAACAAACCACATAAACTGTTTTAAATTAATCAAATTACATTCACAAATAACATCAGACATTTAAAAAAAAAGCTGCTTAAACAACAGATCCGTCGTTATTCTAAGATTGTGTGTTTCGGTTGTGCATAATATTAATTAAAAATTGAATTAGAAAACAAAATACATGTATAAATTAAAAATAATAAGTGTAAATAATCTGACGCGACACGAGTTGATTACACTAAATGTAATATAGTTCTTAGTTGACTTATGTGGCCGAGGGTCACTGCTCACGATGCTATAAGCTGAAAACACATTCGCAACATTAACAAACAACATTTATAATATACATGGTACAGTCAGCATCAATAAGCACCACCAGGAAGTACAGTCCAATGACTTTATAATTAATTTAGAATTTAACAAAAATATTGTCTCCATCTGAAACTCACAAAACACAAAACTTTGTGTATTAAAATCACTGTACTAGTCAAAAAACGGGGAATCGAACCCGGAAATAGTTAACTAAAACACTGCTAAAAACAAAATAAACTAGCAAATTAAAAATAAATAAAATAAAACCAACCTTAGTCGTGGGTTCTCTTATAGACCATCATTTTAGATTATTTAATTTTTATTTCAGAAACAATAACTATTATTTAAAATTAAAAAAAATGAAAAATATATTATTATCATAATAATATATATATCTATGTTTACTATAATATAATATTCTGACATCTATTACTGCTGCTTACAATTAAATACACTGAAACAAAAGCGAAAATAAAAATAAAACAAAAAACAGAAGAAAAAAGCAACTAACCACAAAGACAAAGCAAGGTGTATACACTTGTAAACATTTAACCGATCCATTCATCCAAAACCTAAACTATGTATGTCTCCAGTATGTCTCCTAGTACGAATTTCAGTCTATAGCAAGAATTGTGAATTATAAGTACAAATAGAACGGTTTCAGACACTAAGCTGTCAGTCACTATTGACAGATCAGTGCCTGAGAACGTTTCGTTGACTGAAACTCATACTAACCGTAGTTCTATGATATAATACAGATAGCGAACATAATCTCAAACACGTTACTATTACGTCTATCACCTCATAAACATGAAACTGTCACGTTTATGATTCTCGACATAGCAAAAATAAACTTTAAACTTGATTAATATTTGAATATTAGAAACGACTTTATTCCGTTTGCATCACAAGCGTATATATACTTAAGAAGTAATCAGGACAATAAAACGAAAACGAATTTATCTTTCGTTACTATGATAAAATATTTTTAAAAAATTCATCTCTAGACATTTATTATTTAAAAAAAAACACATGATGCAAATATATACGTATGAAATAAAAATTCTTACATGTAGAATATCTGAAAAGCCAAAAGAATAACGCATACTAACCGACTTGACTGTGGCTTTAATGAAGTCCTTCTTATGCGCCAGATCGAAGTCAGGATAATGACTGTAGACTTGCTTACAAACGGTCTTCATTGTGATCTCCTCCAGGTTCGCGCCCTCCAAGATCTGCTTCACGCACTTCTTGATTTCATCATCCTGCATTCAATATTAAATGTTAACCAAGAACACTTTTGCTTCTAACAATAGTGATAATAGCTCTAGAACAGCCATTCTCAAAGTGGTGTTCCGCGGAGCCCTAGGGCTAAAATACTGCAAAAAATACCTACCAAAGGGAGATTATAAGGTTACATCTAAATATTCCAACTAAATATTACATTGCAATATGATTATTCATAAATACATATAAATCAGTTTTTTATAATTATATCAATGCTTTCTCCTATGCCAAAAAAGTTTGAGAACCGCTGCTCTAGAACAAACAATCCAAGACATATATACTGACAGTGGGCGGTCTCTTGGCCTTCTTGTCAGTGTGCGTGTCGGAGTCGTCCCCACTCTCCTCCTCCTCGCTGCCGTCCTCCTCATCCTCCTCTTCACTGCCATCCTCATCGTCCTCGTCCGAAGAGGCCTTCTTGCCCTTCTTGGCCGGCGGCCGACCCTTGCCCGCTGCCTTTTTCTTAGCTATGCAACAAATATTCATTTTATTATTACTAGATACATGTGTTGGACCTTCTATGAATGAAGGTGGAATTTTATTTTGTCTGCTTCTAAATTAGATGACATCCGTCCTGACACCAAGCTAGGATATCCTCTGTTAGTTATATGGGTATGAAGACGAAATATAATATATTGACCACATACTTTACCTGCTTAGTAACTTGGCAAAGCGAAATACTCCAGTGCGTAATATTAAAATTACCTGGTGGCGTTGGTGGTTTTCTCTTAGCTGGTGTCGCCTTGGCATTCTTAACTGGAACTTTACCGCGACCCACTGTTGCTACTTTGCCACGTTTGGATTTTGGCTCCTAAATACATATTTAAATAAAAAGTCAAAAAAATTGTGTATTATTACAAATCATATACTCAGAACCAACATGCTTTGACTTAACTGAGCCTCGCTTGTTTTATTGAAATGGCAAAATGTGACTCACATCAGATTCCTCCCCCTCGCTACCGGATTCAGCTTCACTGTCACTTTCTGACCGTTCACTTTCATCATCACTGTCACTGTTTGCCTTCCTGCCACGGCTTCCCGAAGCCTTCTTGCCCTGTACACAGTTGTTTGTTTAAACAAATACATCACAGAGATAATCACCAGAGCTACAATTAAAACTAACCCGCCCTTTCTTTCCAGGTCTGCCTCTGCCTCTCTTGCCTTTGGAGGGACGTCGTCCTCCAGTACTCTTGCGTTTGCGACCCGGCGTGGGTTCTTCCCCAGCCTCGGGATCAAAATCAGAATCACCTTCTTCAGAGCCACTCGGGTTGAATGAACCCTGCGAGAACAATTTGCGTAACTTATAAAAGCTTGTAAGTTACATTGATTTTCCCAAAATATATATTAAATATGAAATACACTCACATCAGATTCGGATCCATCTTTAGTAGGTTTGGGTCCTTTGACTTTGGGCTCTGGGTCAGACTCGTATTCTTCATCTGAATAACCTGTTAAATTATATATACTTAACTAACTATTACACTACATATCAACTGGTCTACATAATTCAGTACAAATAATATGTATTTGATTGTGGCAGCCAGCTCCTTACATCATAAGTCACACCTATCACTTCCACCTATATTGATATCCACAATCCGACAATATTTCAAATAAAATAAATACATTAATTTATTTATCTATTCATCATTACCAAAAACCTAAGTATTATGTTATGTATATCAAACCTCTGTTATGTATTTTAACTGCCGCAGATCGCCGCGGTCGTCCACCGGGAGTAGAGGCAGGTGTCGAGGGTGGGGGTTTAGCCACGCCGCGCGAGTGCGGGGAGTTGGGGCCGGGGTGTTGCAGAAAACCAACTATACGAGACGCCATGTCGTGTGCAGACCCTGAACAAAAACACGCAAGGATAAGGTCACTCTTAAATCAATGACTTCATGGATCTTGCTTTTTAATTAAGTAAATTTAAAAAAAAACCTTTATTACTGCACAAATAAAAACATTGTATATGCCAGGGATGGCCAACCTCTGGCTCTTTGAAGGACAACTGTACCAGAGTCCCATCCAGAATTTCATTTTTGTGCTATTATATTTTAAAAACATATTATCATTCCGTATGTATTTCAAATTGTATTTTAAATTATTGACAACAAATATGAAAGACTAAGTGCGGCTCGCGGAAAATTTCAAATTTTGTAAAATGGCTCGGACTATCAAGGAGCCTGGCTACCCCTGGTATATGCCATTAGGCATTATCTACCAGCTAACCTTTGTCAGTTGAGCGGTGATATGGATGCAGAATGCAATGATAAGAAAAAACAATACTTAATTGAGGAAAAGTTATAAACAAATTAAGAGGCATTTAAAAATATGCAGCAATTCA
The DNA here is from genome assembly GCA_028551675.1 of Tineola bisselliella. Lineage (NCBI taxonomy): Eukaryota > Metazoa > Arthropoda > Insecta > Lepidoptera > Tineidae > Tineola > Tineola bisselliella. The sequence continues at coordinate 76,647 of JAPWLS010000863.1, read as the reverse complement.
CATCAACTTTGTCTGACACTGAATAATAACATGGTCCAATTTTTTTTTACCATTTTATACGTATTTATATTGAATTTACAATACTACCTCGCTTCTCCAAATCCAACATCTCGCACATGGTCCGTAGCTGCTTTGCCTCCATTTTGGATGTCTCTTCCAGTTTGGCCTTGTAGTCAGATGAGCCGACGGTCCATTCGTAGCCTTTGAACTTCTTAATGTTGCGCTTTACGTTGCGATCCAAACATAATTGCTATAACAATGGAATTAATAAATACAGTGAAACCTATCGATACTGAAGGGAATCAGAAAATAATTCACTATATCAAATAAAATGTTACAATGAGGTTCGTCATACAGAGGTTAGGTTAGTCTACGATTCGTTTTAACAAGATTAAAAAATATATATTAACCTAAGTTTTACAAAGGTACTAATCTGCTTTCCCTGTTATAACGAAAGATTTCGTTAAATAGAGGTAAATAATACTTTCTTTCTATATTTTGCAGAGATTGAAAATTAGTTACAAAAAAGTTTTCAACAAATGTATTTGTAATGTAAAGATATATTTTGCATTAGCTCTTACGGGCAGTTCTAGGTGATTCGAAAAATTCGTTATATTAAGGTTACTCTGTATATAGAAAATATAGAAAAATAAAAAGCTGGTCAATAAGAATACAATGGAAAACAACTCACCCCATACAAGTACTGATGTAAAATCTTCTGATCTTGTGTCTTGAAACGCGAGAGTGATATCTCAACATTACCAATGTGACCGAGGGGTATACCTTTGCCAGCGGGAACCGGCACTGGGGGTTCGGTGGGCTACAAATAATATAAACATTCAAACATTTTATGAATGAAACTAACAAAATAAGTAAGAAAGATAACTTATTACGACTTTTTGCGGCTTACTACAACAGTCATTCTAATTATTGTAATACGTGGTTTCAAAAACTTTTGTGTTATCTGCCATTATTATAATTGGTACAGAACAATGACATATGTCCCTACATATTTTTTTGTTTTGATAGTTTGACTATGACTACTTAAAGATTATAATTTTTACAATTTAATTTAAAAAATCTCCTAAAACACGTGTCAATTAAAATTATCTATTTTCTTACAAAACGCTATCAACAACTCTAACCGACGAAGTGCCAACGAAGAGATCTATAATGCATTTAATGTTCATGTAAACTAACTTCTCTCTTAGGTTTGGGCTTGGGAGCCTCCTCTTCCTCCTCCTCCTCCTCTTCTTCCTCCTCACCCCCCTCCTCCTCTTCGTCCTCCCCCTCCTCGTCGTCACCTTCGTCATCGCCTTTCTTTTCTTTCTTTACAGGCTTGCTTCTGTTAAAATTATTATTTACCAAAATACAAATTTTAGTAACACATTATTTAAAAATAAATAAGTTAATATTTATGTTAAACATACTTTTTATCTGCTTTGGGTTTCTTCTCGTCTTCCTCGTCACCTTCTTCGCCATCTTCCTCCTCCTCTTCGTCTTCCTCTTCTTCTTCTTCATCTTCCTCCTCCGTGTCCTAAACATTTAATCAATATAATGTCCAAGTAATTATTAATCTCAGATTCAATTATTTTTATGGCTCCAATCGAAAAAATACTATTGTTAGAAGTCTTATAAAATTAAATAAAACACATATTTCGAGTACTATAACACACAATACTTTCGCAAAATTACCACACCTACCTCTTTCTTAGCCTTCTTCGGCGGATTCTTGGATTTCTTATTCTCTTTTACGTCTTCCTCCTCATCTTCTTCCTTGTCATCATCATCCATGGTCTCACCATTCTCCTCCTATCAAAACAAAATCATATTAGAACGAATTTAGCAACTTTTAGCAAATTCCCGTATAATTTACTATTTACCTTTTTTACATCACCCTCGTCCTTGGTTTTTGACTTTACGTCATCTTTCGAGTCCTCCAAACTCTCGTCGCCTTTGCCATTAGCTGTTGCCGATTTGCTGTCACCTATTAATAAACAATAACACCCGTTACTTTACTGCGACTTTTACTTTCGTCGTTTCGATAGCTTCGACTTTCAGCAACCGCTAATAACCAAACGATGTAACAAGCAGAATAATTGTATTAATCTTACATGTTTAGACGAAATTTAAAATGTAAAAATTCAAATACAAAGAAAATATACATTAGAAAAGTAAAAAAAAACCAACACCATAGACACGCATATTTTGACAACAAATATGTAGACAAAAATGTTAGATATAACAAATGGACAATCAACATTGAAACCCATATTGTATTGTATTCCAACGAGTAAACCAAGAAACTACAGTTCATAAAATGTCAATATTATTATTATTTATGTGCGTTTTATTTTATTTGAATCAGGTCAAGAACAATGCAATACCTACTTTTTCAGTAAATATTTGTTTCAATCGGGAATTGAACCCGGAACCTTTATAACAGACTGACCACAACGCCATAATTTTATTGCATTCCTGTACTAATATATCAAAGGCGACTAAAGTATCTCTCATATGACAAACTCACATTAGTACCGACCGTGAAAATATTGAAGTACTCACTCACGGTTGCGAGTCCAAATGACCAACTTAAATATTTTAAAATTAAGTTATATTAAAGTGAAATATATGAAGTCAGTAATCTCAAATCTAATGTTAAACATATAGTTAACATAACTGATAAACTGGTTACGTAACAAAAACTGATAAGGATGACTTTTCAAAATTTAACCAACTGTCGGGTCACATTTATATAGGGGACACATTTTATACAAGATTCATATAAAAAAATATTTGTTGACGCGACACTCTGATATGGAACAACAAATTACGTTTATAATTATAACTATTAACAAAAACAAAAAACAATGACAAATTACCAAAATATAAATACGTTATTCAATTAAATCTATACATTGATTATTTAGTTAATTATATGAATACATGTATATGACACACTCATCTATAGAAACAAAAAAAAACAATTGAACTAGGTATTTTAATTGGTTTTTAAATCCTATTAAGAGTCCAAATCCATTACTATGTTATATATTTCTATGGATATAGGGTCAAAGTGCGCTTCTACCCAAAGCTAGTAGGTATGTAATTCCGACGCATAAAGCAAAACACAAACGACAAAAACCACATTTGATTCCCTTCTGTGCGGGTTTACACCCATGCGCTTTACCAACCCCAGTTGCGTGACACCGAAAAATTGTAATTTCGGATAAATTCTGGAGTAGGAAGCACCTGTGGCTGGTAGTTAGGTAATTCATGTTTCTTTGAGTGTGTTAATTACAATGAAATAGTAGACTACGTATTGCCATTTTCCCTCCAAAAATCCGTTGAAGTTTTAGTAACGCCTGAGAAGCACGTACTTACATGTACATTTGATGAATGAAGTGTGATTGTTAAAATATCAGAACAATTATAGTCTTGGATCGTTTTAAACAAAACACACAATGAAGTCCCAGTAGTTAGTGATGAACAAAAAAAATGGACATGTGAGAGACAACCCAAAATAGTTCTATTGAAACTCTGACCTGGTTCATCTGGATCTTTTACTTCACTGTTTGGGACTACATCAGCGTTACCTTCAGGCTGAACTACTGACTCACCCTTCGAGTCCTGTGACGACTCATCCTCCGTTGACTGTCCATCACCAGCACCGGATTTCTTGTCATCATCCTTTTGATAAAATAATAATTTCAAGTGTTATTCAAGATAGTAAGTTAACTAGTCGTTATTGACAATGGATAACTTAAAAACATTACCAATAAAGTCTAAGTATTCTATTTAAATCAAAGTTTCAGTGCATCGAATAAACATCCCACATTTTCCTAGAGCTCTGTTTACACTTAAAATATACCATGAGTTGTTTACATAATCAAAAGGAATATTAGAAGTACATTATTAACTTTATTAATAAAACCCAAAAATTACAACGTTTTCAAAAATATTTTATATGAAGTTTAAATTTTACATTATCAATGTAAAACAGGAATATTTGTGGGTTCTTCTACAAAAATTGAACGAATTCATTTTGAACTAAACATATACCTCAGACTTTAACATGAACAAATTGTACATATAACAGTTTATCAAACAAATAACCCAACCAAGACTCTACTTAACCAGTTATTTTAAAAACACAGAACCTAATTTTAACAATTAACAACCACAAAAAATTATTAATTTAAAGCATTTTTATATTCTTAATACATTTGTTTGTTAAATAATGATCATTAAAAGTAATATAAACAGCTTTCTGACTATTTCAAATTTAACTTCAGCCATTGGAAAAACAAAATTTTTGGAACATATGTTTCATAAACTATATTAGATATATGACTAATTAATACATTCATTAAATATCAGTATGAACTAAAATAAATATAAACAATTATTCCCAAACTTGCACCAACTAATTTAAAAGACATTTGGGGCTTAATATCGCGTTTATTTAGTGATTATTTTAATAAGATATTTTGAAACAGTCAAATATATTTTTACTGAATTTTTAGAATGACACATGGCAAATTTACTAAAAAATTTACACTTCTATAATTTTCATATAATTTACACTTTCTATAATTACTAATTGTTATAATTCTACTACTAAAACCAACGATTTTCTAATCTGCGCTGAACGATAGAAATTAAAATATTCGTTTTCCTAACCTAACCTGCGAGACCTTTACTATAAAGATCCAACGATTTCTTTCTACTAACATATTTATTAGAAAAATTGAACATAAAAATCAGTTGATATAACAATTTATTAGCACTTTCTTCGTCTTTCCAAACAAATGAACATTACTGCGTACTTACAACGAATATTTGGATATGCTACTATTACAATATAAAATATGATATAATATAAAATATAAAAACAAAAACAATAATATTAGTCAGTTTCAAAGATTTTTCAACCAAGAAATATAAAGAGTAATTGATAATTACTTTTAACATTCAATTATCATCCCTACGACCTCCGCATAAAGTTCAAATTGAAAATGATCGATATGAAGACTATCGGCTCTGACGGCGCACGTACCGTAATTTCTAGATGCGAATTTTAACAAAACTCTACATACATAGCAACTAATATTCCTTACTTTTCACCAAAATAGCATTATTTATACAACTGCGTAATATTGCGAAATCCGTTTCATTGATAAAATAAATTTTAAAAAATCATGGCCACGGCAATAAAGGTCCTATGATAGGTATGTTTATTTACATAGCCGCCAATTCACAATTCATCAAATTCGCACGTTCAGTAGTCGAAACATTACGACATCATTTACAAGCTATTTCTAATCTCAATAAGTGAGACAAGCAAAATACCAAGGTCATACGGATTTTCTATCAATGTCATATTCAATTTGCACACTAACAAAGGCCCTGCACCGAAATGCAAAGGGGCGGGGGTGGTGAAAATATATGATTTAGCAAAAACCACTTCATTAGAATCAGTTTCGTTAACTGGTCAAGATAGCATTAATAGTTTTCTGTGCAAAAAGTTGAGTTAAAACACATCCCTTCTCGAAGCAGTTCCCGCGTTTCGCGGGAAGCGAACGTTCTGTCAGCCATGTTGAGACGCAGACAAACTTTAGTGATATAACACGCAAATAACAATAGAGAGTCACTATAAATATACTTATTCGATGCACTTCAACATAAAGAATACAAATACTAAAACGAAATTCACTAAAATACCTGATTATCACTGATTTTCGCTTTATCGGTATCACCCGACATTTTACTTTACTAGGAAATTGAAAGCAATCCAAAGCGTCTTCAAACACCGGACAACACAAATGCACGCATTCGAAGATTGCGTTCCGTTACGTTATGAAGTGATAACTATTTTTATATATAAAAAAGTAATTTATTGAATACTAATTATTTTGTTATATTAACTAAACGGTGATTTTGTACACATTAATCGTTAATAATAAAGTATATTTTAAAAAGTAAGGCTAAAAAATTTTATTAAATAATTTATTTAAAAACATGTGTAATAAAATATTTGTTTGTATAATCTAATAAAAATTTTAAAACCTAAATTAATTTAAAAATATTTATTATCTTATGGGGTGCGGTATTGCTGAGATATTTTTGTTAAAATATTAGTTTACAGTTTGGCAACATACATTTTTGTCAATGTTGACTATGACAACATCCCCAGCGCGTGGCGAATATCGCGGCTTGACTGAGTTGACAGGCGACTTGAAATGTCAAATCCCATAGACAATTACTTTACAATCCGTGATATAATATGTCACTAGACTATACGGAGCCTGCGAGGATCTAAACGGCTCATGCGAAATAAAGATTTTTGGTTTTAATTTTAATTCAACACTCGTAACATGGCAGGCTGCAAATTAGAATATAGTTAGTTCAGTACAATGTATTTTATTTTTACAGCGTACTATTCGAATTCTCAATTCTTTTTGCAAGATTTTGTTAACGTAGGAAAATTCTGCTACTGATATTCCGAAACTAGGAAAAGAATCGAAGTCACTTGAGAAGTAAAATGCATTAGGCTTGTTTTTGTTGTAGTTACTTCATTTCCTAATAGTATATTTATTATTAATGTTGTTATGTGTTGATAACTTGATACACAATATGAACTAAGTATTTATTTTTAGATTGATAAATTATTTATATAATCTCACTAACAAACTCGCAATTAAAAAGCGAGTGGGCGGAAGGCGTGTTCTCCACTTTCAACACGTATTTTAATAAATTTATTGTTCGAAAGTGCTAGAAAAATCTTTCTTGATCGGATCGACCATATACTCGAAAAGAGATAAATAAGGACTCGCTTAACCGGCGCGCATGTATGGGAAGACTGTCTATTCCAGTCCAGTAGAAACATGAACTCAGTTATTTTAACTTATATTAATTTATTTACATTATTATTATTAAAACTATTACGAATATTCACCAGATAAATTAGAAAATATTTTAAAAAAAACCTAACACATAACTAGATAACCTATTTGTAAAAAACATTCTGCGCCCATCCCGGGCTCGCCACAACGAAGCCCGCCCGCGCTATCATTATAAACGCAGGCGCTTTTTAATAGTGTCTTAACATTCTATGCCATAGACAAGTAACAAAGTACTGCGTCTTAATAATAATAGTTGAAAATAAGTTTTTTTAAATAATACTATTTGAATTTCTTTAAATTTTCTCTTATAATTAAAAAAGGCGCATCTAAAATATTTCCATTTTTTATTAAGTTTTCCGGAAGTTTCTATGAGATTGTTTTTGATGCATTGTCCAAGAAAAAAAAGTTATTCTCGATGGTCCGCGTCGCCTGCAGTCGTGATTTTTTGAAGCAGATTTTTTGGGTCTTTTGATCCGCTTTTAATGGCTTAGTGTTTACTTGTTTGAATGTATAGTTTTGTTTAAACATGAGCGATTCTTCTATGGCCACGCTTCAAAATAATAGCCAACCGGCGGGATTTGTAGCAGCTGTACAGCGTGCGAAATTAGTAAGTGTGCCATCACAATAGAAAATTCGCGTTTCTCTTTGGCTATTGTTTCCTTATACCACCCGATTAAATAATCACTAAAATAATTAACCGAATATGCAGGTACGTTCTTCTATATGGACTAGTGAACTAATAACTGTATTCGTGTGTAACTGTTAATATTTCACTAGAACTAACGCTTGTCAAATTAACAATTAACTGAAACTTAATTTTAAGGACAATGTACTGTATATTTTAGTATGTTTTTATTTTAGGTGGCTGCCAAAATTGAGGGTGGAACTAAAAGATCTCTGGAGGATAGTCCAGAAGACATAAGTAGTTCAAAGAAAGTAGCTAGTATGAAAACAGTAATAAAAACCGAAAGGTAAATATATGAGAAAAAAATCTGAATGAGACTTTAGATAGTAATTATTCTAATGCTTGAATCTGAGGCAAGTGACCAAGGTACATACAACTATATTGGCATCAGCTGTACATTATCAATTGCAATCCCATGCCTACAGTACTATAAAGGACTTACTATATAGCAGTTTAAGTATATAGTGGTTCCGGGCCTAAACAAATATATGTCCTATAGTCCTATATCATCTATTATATTCTATTTTTATATTTTTTAGTTATTAGTAGTTGTATTTTTTACAACTATACAATTATTACTTTTCAAAACTCATTGTCTTCAATTATCTTAAGCCTGTCCTATAATTAATATTTCATTCTGTTTTCAATTTTAGAGGTTTTCTATGTAATATATTTTATATTAAGACAATTATTGTAAGGATGCTACATAAATAAATAAATTTATATGATATTCATAATAAACATAGCCGATACATGTTTAACGAATAATTGGAAAAAATATTTCTTAGTTGGAGTCTTGTTTTAAGATTCTTCATAAATATGATTTAATTTATTTAAAAACTTTTATCTTTATTTAAATCTATTTTTATTATTTGAGAGTACAATCGCTGTAAAGCTGTGTTAGATTAAAATATCTAAAATAAGTTGCAAAAATTCTTTAATTACAGTAAACCCTCTTATAACATGGCAGATTTGTTCCATGTTGTACAAGCATTCTCATATGACCCTGTATAACACGTTATGTACAAAATGAAAACGTGTTAGGGGGGTTTACTGTATATGTTACCTTTCTTACCACCAATTATTACAAATTCTCCTGTTGCTGGTCAGTTTCACAAAAAAGACACTCTTCTTCCTATTAGCAATTCACCATTACACATTCCTTGTATATTTATTTATTGTCATTTTGTTTCAGACCCCCGACCCCGAATCCACCTCTGCCGCCAGGGCCGCCACCCCTGGGTCCCGCAAGCATGGAACACATAAATGATTATATCCGAGTACCAGGCAGTATGGTTGGATTAAGTTAGTAAATGCTATTGGTACTTCTATTACTGATATGCATACATAATAAGTGAAATAATGCTAATGAATATAATATACAGTCTAATAATATTTTACATAGTTATAGGCCGTCAAGGTGAACAGATTACACGTCTACAAGCAGAGTCTGGTTGTAAGATACAGATGGCACCTGATCAGGGGACTCCGGAGAGGCTCTGCACATTGACAGGAACGAAAGAATCTATTGATCGTGCTAAGTAAGAATGTTTTAAATTGAGACCAGGACAATATAAATAGAACACTCGGCCCTAAAATAAATCAAACCTGTTTTTATTGATATCACATTTAAAGTATTGTGTTTATAAAAGAAAATTTCTACTTTGAATTAAATTTTTATTAGACCTATAAAGCCTATATCTATTTGTGTGTAGCTTTCAAAGTCTTAAAAATAATAATATTTCTTGTACATTTTTAATTTAATATAAAAAATAATAATAAATTACAATGTTTATAGTATAGTAAAATCTCCACAGGGAACTAGTAAACCAAATTGTCCTTCATCGGGGTTGGGAGAATGCAGATGCGCCCACACAACCTCCGATGCCGATGCCGAGAAACCCTCCAGGTGGCGGGCAGGGAGCTATAGTAAGTTCTACACGTCTATTTCTACAAATAAAAATTATAATGAGTTTTTACAACTGTATTGTGTTTCTTTAGGAGGATGTGATGATTCCTGGCCCAAAAGTTGGTTTGGTTATTGGAAAGAATGGCAAAACAATCAAGCAGCTTCAAGAACAATCTGGAGCTAAAATGGTTGTCATTCAGGAAGGACCAAATTCTGAAATTGTAAGTGTTATGTTCAATGCCTGTTGGCGTTATTTTTCATGCGTTTAAAAGTAGCTAACGCCCTTGTTTTCGAACCAGAGTATAACCAATACAATTTTTTACTTCTCTAAGTACAGAGCGGCAGAGTATTCTAACATACTAAATATTAATTTATTATCAAAGTTAATTGATGGTCTCCATGACGCATTAGCTAGAGTGCCTATGTGTTATGCAGAGGTCCATAGTCTGACACAAGTTTATAAATTAGAATGATGATATTATTTAAAAAGTAAATAAAAATTTGTTTTGGGGCTGGGTGTCCTATGTTTGTATTGTCCTTGTCTTATACTCTGCGTTATAGGTATCAAGGCAAGATTAAGATATTGTTTGCAGCAACACTATTTTTATAGTCATTTAGTTTTCGACCACACTCATTTAAGCTGGAGTATGACCAATGGGCGGAAAGAACTGCTATCACAGATAAATGTCTGCAGGTAGTAGTAATTTTCACTATGCCAGCGTAAGGAAATGAATATACACCGTCTAGATTGACAGGGCATGCTTCCTCACATTTGTGGAGTTGTAGGAGTTAATACAAGTTTTTTACACTTGTGCAGGAAAAACCTCTTCGCATATCAGGCGATCCAGCAAAGATTGAACTGGCAAAGCAACTTCTGTATGATTTGTTAAACGAACAAGAGGGCCCTTTTGGCTATGATGAGTATCCAGATGAAGATACAGCTGAGGTGAGCTAACGTCATGCTGATATTGTCTGATTGTTCCATTTAGGACGCAATCAACCAAAGAGTGTACTTCAGTCCTTATGTGATGTACAAATCTGTCTATTTCAATATCTTTAACATTGTGCTGATGATTATTTAGTTCAAATGTATTTATTCTATTTATAAATTATTCAAAATTGTTAATAATAAGGGTGATTCTGTTGAAGGTTTGAAGCTAAAAATAGTAGTAACTTAACTTTTTTTTTCTTTAATAGCGGTTTTATATGTAGATGTAACTTATTGTGCCCTAATGAGATTACTTGCAGATAAATATATTTGTACTTATTGTTATAGGATCAAGTATTGGTACCCAAAAGAGCAGTGGGCGTTGTGATTGGTAAAAATGGAGATATGATTAAAAAGATTCAATTAGAGACTGGCTGTAGAGTGCAGTTTCATCAGAAAAGAGATGATGGACCGGGTGACAAAAGGTAAGTTGGATTATGATTGTGTCCGGCAAAGGTCCATGGTTAAGCAGAATGCAGTATGATCTACTTTGTTACAGATGTTTCCTTCAAGGCAAAGTGCATCAAGTCGAACAAGCTAAACAAATGGTTGAAGCTTTAATATCAAGTGTTAATGTAAGTTAAATTTTATATAAATTTTGTTTGAAAAGAGAAGTCAACACTCGGGCTTCTTTCCCCTTTTGCAAGAGTAAAATAATTTAATGTAATTTAATTGCAGAGACGCGAAATGGAAAATAGAAAGAATCCACGGTTTCAAGAAAAGCTTCAGTCGGCTGGATCGGGCAATGGCAGCGGTGGCAATGGAGGTGGCTCAGTGGGGAGTGACGGCGGTGGTAGAGGAGGGGGAAATAGAGATAACAACGATCATAATCATCATCATCATCATAATCAGGAGCATGATGAATTCACCCGAGTGATGTTTACTATCAATAAGTCAAAATGCGGTCTTATTATTGGTCGAGGTTAGTTTGCTTACAATCTTTGAATTTTATTTTTTATTTTTTAAATTAATTATTTATTTCATCTCAATACAGGAGGAGAAATTATCAAACAAATCAACGCTCAGACTGGTGCTCATTGTGAACTTGATCGAAATAGTCAGAACAGTGCTGATAGGAATACTAGGACGTTTTTTATTAAGGGACATCCAGATAATGTGGAACAGTGCAAACGGGTGCTTATGGAGAAAGTAGGCATGGTAAGGGTTATCAGTTTAAATTTGTACATGTACCGAGGTTAGTTCAGTTTAAAAAGAAACCATTAGCTTAATATACAATTGAGACAAAAATCAGTTCTCGTCTGTCATTGAGATTTCAAATTAAAATGAACTGAATCATGAATAAAATAAATCATGTTCGTTAATAATCGCTATAAGTTGAATTTTATTCTTGTAGTTCTTTTGTTATTATATATGCAATGTATAGCCAAATTCAGAGCACAGTTTTATTTATAAAAATATATATATTATTAACAACGCGGCCGCAACCTCTTTTCTTTTGACGACACAATGTATAAGAGAATGTTATAAATAGTAATTAATTTCCTTTACAGCCTATAAACTTTATTGAAGATGGTAACGATAGCAATGGCAGCAATGGTGGGGGAGATTACATGGGCGGAAACGGAGGATCAGCCACTTGGGGATACAATCCTCAATGGCATCCTGCTAATAATCAACAACAACAACAGCAGCAGCAGCAACAAACGCAGGTATGCATTTCAACAAAGTGCAGTATGCAGTTTTGTGTAGAAGTCGCTCTCATCTATAACTCAACTCAAGTTTTTACATAAATTTAAATGATTTTATTTATTTTGTTTTAGCAACAAGTCCCGATTAATCCAGCGACTGGTCAGGCAGACTATTCTTTACATTGGATAGAATATTATAAATCAATAGGATTGGTAAGAGAAGCAGAGGCGATAGAACAGCAATTGAAGCAGCAGCAACAGCCACAACAGCCCCAACTCTCACCAGGTATATCTACAAGCAAATTTAGTTTGTTAGCCAAGATTACTCCTTCTGGTTTAAAAATAATTGATGTCAAACAAAGCATCTTATAAATTTGTTGGTTGTAGGCACGACAAGTAATTCGCCTCCACCACCTACGATAGACTCATCCGGACAGCCTGACTATTCAGCACAATGGGCCGAATATTACCGTAGTATAGGCAAAACTAGAGAAGCCGATGCTATTGAAAACCAAATTAAAATGAAGGTTGGTATTAAACCTTTTAGTGCTACTAATTTCTTCAGATTTTTTAACCTCGAGTCATATTCGATGTTCATTATTCCTTGCTTTATTAAATTCTTATTATGTTTCAGCAACAGAAGCATGAGTTACAGACAATGCCGCAGCATATACAGCAACGACTTACACCAACGCCGCAAATGTCACCACAGATGCAACACATGACGCAGATGACACAACAAATTTCTCAGCAAATGCCACAACAAATGCAGCAACAAATGCCGCAACAAATGCAGCAACAAATGCCTCAACAAATGCAGCAACAAATGGCGCATCAAATGCCTCAACAGATGGGCTCTCAGATGCCGCAGCAAATGGGTTCTCAGATGCCACAGCAAATGGTTCCTCAAGGTTCCACATCAGGCAATGTATCCAGTCCAGGCCCTCAGACTATGTATGGCGGACAGTATCAGATGCCCTATGGTAACACGATGCAATATCCGGGATACCAACCATATCCTTACCCGGGAAGCATGCAGGGCGGACCCGGGATGCAAGGCGGGCCCGGAATGCAAGGTGGACCTGGGATGCAAGGCGGACCCGGAATGCAAGGCGGACCCGGGATGCAGGGTGGACCCGGGATGCAAGGCGGGCCCGGGATGCAGGGCGGACCTGGCATGCAAGGCGGACACGGGATGCAGGGCGGACCGGGAATGCAAGGCGGGCTCGGAATGCAAGCAGGTCCCGGCATGCAAGGCGGACTCAGTATGCAAGGCGACCCCAATATGCAAGGTGATCCAGGAATGCAAGGAGGGAATAATCCAGAACATTAATGAACAAGTAAGTGGGTAATTTAATTACTAACATTAAGATGAAGATTTTCCTTTGGTCATAATAATTTGGCTTTAGTTATTAATGTATGCGAATTGATGCACGTCAATTGCATTGTAACTTAAATGTGTTGCATGTCTGTCTATTAGATTGTATAGTCAATTTATTCTAATTGGATTTTAAATATGTTTAGATGTAATTTTGGTAGGTACTTTAATTATACTTGTGTGTTATAAATGATTGATTGAAATAAGTTCCTATACTTAGGCATTTACTGTTTTTTTTTTTGTTTAAATATGTTAGTTAAGTAGTTTTTTTCAGGTGGTGGCCTACAGTTGTAGGATTTGTTGCTATGTGTTTTGTTTGTCTCATTGCAGAAGCTGTACCGGTTCGCCGATTCAAGCCAACATTTAGTTAATACAATCTAGTAATATTAAGTTAAATCACGTTGTTTTTAGGAATTTAAATGCGTGTTCTTTTTTTTTCTTTCTTTTGTTCTTTTAAACCGTTATCTGGCTTTGTGGCCCATTTGATGTTTACATTTGTTATTGTATTTTCAATTATTGTGTATTATAATTTCAATATTGATTCGTGTGTTAGTTCTGTACAGGTTTTTAGTTAAATGCCACACTGCCAAAAAGTTTATCGGTGACATTGGTGAGAGAGAGCCATATGAGACATGTACATGCATGAACGAGACAACTATATACCGCGTGACTCCTGCTCAGGAACTCAGGTATTGAGTTAGTTTGAACGATTACTGCTGTACCGTTTATATATTATTTTATATATAATAATATCTTACATGAGGTGTGTTGGCTTCACTTCCATATTGTAATTTTTTTATCCGTAATGGTTTTCTTAGTTTTTTATTTATTAATAAATTAGGATTAAGAAGAGTGACCGAGACAACCGCATTGTTTGAAGAGGATGGCTTTTGGGTAAAGAATAAAAATCGTCGGTGTATAAGCGAAAAATCGTTAGTGAAAAATATTACGGATTTGATGTAAATATTAGATGTATATCTTTGTTTGTAAGTTTCAATGCTAATAAGAGATCAAAATTGCACTATGGAAGTTTAATTTGTATTTTTCTGGTAGACTGGATCTTTTTCACTTTACCAAATGTGGCACGGTGGATATGTGCACTTTTTTGTTTGTTGACAATGTCAGATTGACACACCTCAGTATATCACAATTCACATATAATGAACCACCATCAGGCCCACTGTTTATGGAAACGCCTTCACATAGCTGAATTTGTTTTATGTCCTAGATACCTAGATATCTATTACAATTTTTAGTTCTGTGTAGTCTATACAAGAAGAAAAAAAAGAAATATGTAGTTGTGTTTATTTTTGGTTATTTTTAATACTGCGTGGGTTTCAGTCGCATTTGTATCTCTCTTTCTAGAAAGTGCGTTTGAAACAATGGGTGTCCGTTTCCGTAAACAGTGGGTCTCACTTGTTTCGTGTTATGCGTTTACAAAATGTGACCGTCGCATATAAAAATTATAATAATAAAAAATGACGAACGAATTAAGACGATTTAGTTTTATTACGTAGGCTAGATGTGCGAGCGAACCCTTTTATTATGTTTTCTTCTTGTGTGTGTATATAACGTTTATAGTCAAAGAAAAAGATTAGAATCGTGTATTAATCATAGTTAGGTTTTAGTATTAATGCGAAGCTTGAGAGCCGCCGTTCGTTGTGATTTTTTTGCTATCGTGACTTCTAGTGACCAGCCGTGTTCTTTTTGCTACCTTAAGTGCAAGTTTTTAGATTTATTCGTTAACTATACTATTGTATGAATGAAATATTGTCTCCTTTGCTCCACGCAATTGTCTAAAAATTACAGCTGATTGCTTTCAACTATTCTAATTGCAGTTAAAAGACTTCATTTTTGTACATAAAATTTACGGTTTTTTTTCTAGTATAAAAAAATATATTTAACATATGAACTCCAATCTGGTATTAGTTTTCCAGTCACGTACGAAGGTCACAATGGAAAGGGGCTGTCGACAACGTTTACGACGAAAAATAGCTAATTATATAAATAAATCAAGTGGAAAATTAATAAAACGCGTACGATCAAAAATATATAGGACTTTTTTGTTTTAATTTATACGCGAGATGTGTCCGTCTGCTGGCTTAGTGTGAATTTCAACTTGAGAATATACTGATTTTTAGAGGTTTTACCAAAACGCAGATGCTAATTATTACGGTAATGTCTTAGTTGATATTTCATACTAGGGTTATATGTAGTGTTTTGTTTTCTTAAATCGTTTGGAATGCGAATTTTGTTATTAAAAGTAATCGTTAATAGTGCTGTTTAAATCAAGTCATTTCAGTGGGACAGCGTTGACGAGCTGGGTCTTCTGTCAATTATTTAGCGATTACACTATAAATGGGTAGTCTTAGTACTAAATCTTAATTATATTTGACATCCGGTACGTTTGTTTGATTGAGTTGAGAGCTTTTTGTTATAATAAAAGAACTTACCGTACGGCTACTTTCAAACTAAGCTAAAGATCTCTTTTTTGATATGTCAAGTTTAATCTGGGCCTAGACACAAATTGTGTTGTTGCATTACGAGCTCCGTGTTTTGTTTGTTAAAAACACAAGCGTTAAAATAGTCAGTCTGTGTCAATTACTAATAGGCGTAAACCTTACGTGACAGTGTAAAGTATTACCAAGTCGAGAATAGACATGCATTTTGAATTGTATTGTCTTGCTATTTATAATGTTCGTTATTAAAGCCAATAAGATTGCGTTCTCGTTAAGAATAAACAAAAGAGGTTTTCGTAATTTAAATGGATCTCATAACGAACGAACCCAGTGATACATGTTTCATAATATTAAATGTAATTACAGTTTTAAAAAAAATAAAGACATTAGTAATTGAGACGGATGTTGCTTTTTTTTATTTATTTCTTATTTAAAAAAAAATGATTAAAGAATAATTTTTAATTTAAAAATGATCCCTCACGTGCAATAATAAAAAATTATATAGCTGAATACTTACTTACCAATGTAACACAACTTTTGCTGACGCTTACAACTTACAAGAATGTGACTGTCGCATTTCGTATTAAATATTAGATGTAGAAATAATTTTGTAATAATTTAAATTGTTTACGAATGTTTTGTACCTTTCGTGATAAATGTGTTATTTGATCCAAGTTTTTGTTTTTATTAGACAGAAAAATCTAATTCACTATAAAAGACTTTATGCGGCTTACTAATTATTTGATTAACCTAATCCGACGTTTAGAAAGCTTTGCAGGATTACGTTAATTAAAATTGAACGCGTTAGTAAAATGCATAATGTTAATTGTTTGAAAGTTCTAGAACACTTCAGTTAAAAAATTCTTTGCTATAATTGTGGAAAATATAATCGTAGATATTTTTGTTTTTGCTACTTTCGAAGAACTTAAATGTTAAACCGATTTCACGGAAGGTATGAAAGTAATATTTAATCTAGTATTTAAGTAATAAACGCGAGGTTGTTCGCCCGCGCGAGTGTGTAAGCGATTCCATTCAGCAACCTTGTACTAATTAATAAGACATAAAGTGTGTTTTTATTCGTAAATTGTGTACATTTTATTTTTTTAAACATATTTTCTCTCCACAGATTATGGACGCAGCCAAAAAAAACAACAAATATTTTAGCTTTTATTGCCTCTTTGCCCAGGATAAACAATTTTTTTTACATGTTGCACACCTAGATCAATACTTGGGAAAATCAGTTCTCTAGCAAATTACCTCGAATTATCGAAGAAAATAATAACATTGATGAAAATGTTTGAAATATTTTTTAAATTTAAATCTAGGCGTGTGTTAAGGGTCACTTTAATCTTAAGCATGATGGGGTTACAGTTTGTTTAATTATGACTATAATATTTCATTTAATGACTACCTCTAATTTTTCTATGCATCTGCTCTTAGATAAATGTATGAATGAAAATTTTAAATAGTGGAACGAAAATGTTCTTCATATCGACAGACATACGTAGCCTGAGCTCTGCAATATCAAAATTCTATTTCACAAGGGCTCTTGTGACTTGTATATAGTTAGAATCTACAATGATTTACACCACACTACCTGACTTTACTGTAATAGTTTGTGTGAAGTTATTTCCGTCGTAACAAATTTAAATTTCGAACTCCTGCAACAAAGTCAAATTTCGACATCGGTCACATTCCAAATTCAAGTTTAAATTCATCGAAGGGCTTCCTCCATCTATTCAAGCTAAAGCGTCGCGGTGTTTTGGTACATGCCTATCTATTCGATTTAATATCGTATCATTTTTTATTTAGTTTAATATTGAAGAACATTTACGTTACAGAAGTTTATACTTATTTTTTTACGATTTGGAATGTGCTGTTGGAGTAACATTCACTAATAATATTATTCAGTGACTCTTAACATATTGTCTACAGTACACTTAACTACAGTAGTCCTCTATATTAATTTGCAGTTATAATAACTGGTTTATACCGGAAAAACTATGTGCGATCTCATGTGATATTAAACGTAATCCCTAACTCTAAAATTACTTTGCGTGATCAGATCTTTCATTGGTTGCTGCAAATATATGAAAGTACATGTGTCCGGGTTTTGTGTGGTCTATGTTTGTCTTGTCTTGTTACCTAGGTAGTTTAGGCTTCTAAACATTTCAGAGACCTTTCCTTCTTGAATTCTTTCAAACATTTCTTATGTAGGTATCCATTTGTATTTAATTTAAAAATTTAGTTATCTTTTAAAAAAGTGTTATTTCATAAGTTATTTTCAGCGTTTGTTTTTTTTAGTCTCTAAGACTTTCAATTGGTTGTATTTTCTGCTTGTAATATTTCTACGTGTATATTTGTTTCTAAATGTATATTTCTGGTCTGTTTTTGAAATTTCTTGATGACTCTGTTAAAGGGGCAGTACCGCTTGCATAAAAATAAGCGAGGGAACAACGTATTGCGACGCTCACCTCTACCATTGGCTGATAATAAGTATGATTTTATGGTAAGTTATAGACGATGAAATTATCAACATTAAACTAGGTATATTCTATTACTAATATGATGGGAGTATGATGTTTAAGTGTAGGGACTCATTTGCTGAACATACGCGTCTGAAATCGGACTTGATTATATTTTTTAGCAGTCTTACGAACGAAAACTCAACCATTGCTTAAATATATAGTTGTTTAACTCGACTTGGGCTAAATAAAGTTAAGATTAACACGATTTCCGTCAAGCCGTACTTGATCACAATCTCACCAAATTTCAATCGTAATCAAGTTGAATTTTGGATAAATATCTTTAGCAGATGCTATGCTTGAATGCAGGAATGGGCTGAGGAAAAGTATATATCCAAGAATAATAAGAAAACTGCTAATTTGGAATATAGGAAAATATCAATTATCGTGCTTTTCCATTAACATTATTTTAAGCTTCTCATTAATATGTGTTGATACACTGATTTCTATTCATCTGGAGCCTCAACATCTTCCTCCATCTATTTACAAACTATGGTATAGCATATCTTTGACTGCATCCATGAATCTTCGCACGCTTGCACGTCGGTTGAATGTCTCCAGGTTTTCTGACCAATTGACCAATCCGGCTTTGCGACTTGCACGATAAGTAATCTGTTTCAATAACTCATCTATCCTTTTCACTAATACACTACTAGAAAAGCACACAATAACTGAACGATACCGTGCTTACTGTGGGTGTTAAGAATATTTTACTAAAGTGGTGAATTACGCGCAATTGGTTGGTATTGATCGGGCATGTTTGCTTTAAAGACTTCACATCTCTTAATAAAACAGGAGTTGCAGATTCTAATACATGGTTTCTGTAATTGCCGTTGGGTAGAATTATTTTACAGTTTCCAATTAATAAAACGAATTCGAAATTGTTTTTGTAGTTTTATTTAGGTTTTTGTTTTGTTTTGTGACTTGAGTCTTGAGCACTCTCGATTCTGATGCAGATAATATAATAAAGAATCTATAATATAGAATTTATTCCGTAGAAACGTAATCTGAGATTCATATAGCTTTAGCGTCGGTGATAGGTCTGGTTTCTTAGCTTGGGGCCACGTGCGTGTAAATCTACGTTCCATTACTCTGTGCGATCACGATAAATTGGAAACTCTGTGTGCAATGGTAAAGCTAGGTGGTAAGGAAAGTTTTGCGTTGAGTATTGGCTGCACGGGCCGTGATCCCTTTGCTTTTATAAAAGTTATATAGCAAACATACGATGTACGAGCTCTTAGTCATCTGTCAAAGGTTGTGTATATTTTTATCACGTCTGGGGCCATTTAATTAAAGATGTATATATTTTTATTTAACGGAAAATGAAGGAGTGATTTCTTGTTGGGCTGCCACCTGAATACTCGGCGATGACAGAGTTATCTTCATTAATTGTCAGAAGTCACTTGATAAAAGGAGGATTTATACAATAAATACAATGGCGAACGGGACTCCAGAAAGTGAATTTTCTATAGAATGCTTTCAGAATTATTCGGCTCCCGAAGTTTTTGTTCAAGGTTTAGCAGGAATGGTCGACCAAAACGATGTGGAGTTGCTTATTAGAGCCCAAAAGAATATGTTAGTTTTTGATAGATAACTTGAATTATCAATTGGATCAATTTTTGTTTGGTACATTTCTTACTTGTGTACACATATTAAATTGCTAAAGTCCAATTAGTTATACGAATTAAAGTTTAGTATTTGCCTTAATATAGTGTTCTTTCAATTTCAGGCTTCAAAGATTTGAGAAAACAACTGAAATGCTAACAAATTGTAATCAGTTATCAGAAAATCGTCTCCGAGCAGCCTCCGTCGAATTCAAACGACACACACAATTATTATTAGATATGAAGAAAGATTTAAATTATATATTTAAAAAGATTCGAATAATTAAAGCTAAATTAAGGTACATATCTCGCATACTTTAAAGGCAATAATTTTGTTGACACACATATGCATAATGTTTGTAAATATTGTAAATTCTAGCACCCAGTACCCAGAAGCATATCAAAAAGCACTAGAATCAGCCAAATACAGAACCAAACCACTTTTAGAAGAAGATGAACATATAAAACCATCAACATCAAAAATGGTAACAACAGTATCAACTGAAACTTTAAAGCCAATGGCAAATGAAACATTTAAGAAGACCAGGAAGAAGGACCTTGATAATTGTGATGATGAAAAGCCCAACATTGTTGCCAGATCAGAAAATGTTAGAATAAGGAGTAATAGTAGCTCTTCAGAAACTGAAAGCGCGAGTTCAGGTGATGAAGCAAGTACGGACACGGGTTGAACAACACTTTAAATTGTCCTAACCTTCAAAATAATCAAACTAGCATAGTTAAGATGATGATTTAAACAATTAAGAAAATTAAACGCGGCATTAACTGCTAACCTAACAATGTTCCCCTGGCTCATCATTATAAAAGCTCTCTAGTAAATTCTACTCTCTACTTAACATCTAGTTGTAGTAGTTATTTATGAGTAACTGCTTTACTCAACCCCGTATTCAAGGGGGTATCATACATTAAGTGGGAATGGTCACACCAGGGACCCCAATCTAGCCTGTACATGTGGTATGTTACAAAGAGCGAGATTAATTGGATTCCTTATTACTAAAATGACATCAAATTCTGTACTTGTGGGTTACTAACATGTTCAGCTTTCATAATTCTTACTAGATTTGCACATAAAGCTTTTAAATGTCTGAATGGAAAAATAGAACATCAATGCAATAGTAAGTTGCAATAAATTCTTAAAATATATATGCTTAGGTTGAAGCAGCATTTTAATTATTATCTGATATATGGTACGTTTAATAGTGTTGGGTGCATATTCTCAGTAATATGAAGCAAGTTTACTGTTTGATTATAATAAAACTATGTAATAATTTGTGTGTGTTTAATTAAATCCTAAAACTAATGCAAGTATTATCACTAAAAAAAACCTACAATTTGGATGTATTATGTCCAAGCTCAGTTTCTATGACTCTGTCACTACTGAATGCTCTGAGATCTCTCACTACTTTCTCTTCGACTGCATCTACTACTCTTGTTCATGCATATCAGATGTGTCTTCAAATATGCTTATTGTTAGCCCAATAGAAAAGAAGTATATTTGGCACTTTAAAAGATTGAGTTTATTACTTCGCCTACAGTCTTAATTAAATTAAGAATGTTAGATTAATTATAGCAAAATATGTTAGGTAGCATATTTTTTGGTGTGTTTTATAGCATTTTGATAATATGTTTCATTATCAAACTTGTATTCCTTTGCTACATCTATATCTAGTGGATCATCTGGATTTGGGTTTGCGAGTAGCACTTGTATTGATATAAATATGCTCTCCAATGACATTGTTGGCAACCACGTCCCTTTTGGAGGCATTTTTAACATGTCCATACATATGCGGCCACCTGGAAGTTTTGAAGAATATTACGTTTGTTGAAAGTTCATGAGATCCTTAAAATTCAGTATTACTTGTATATTAAATTTTTTTTTTGTCAACCGTAAGTTTTGTATGAGAGTGGTATTAAAATACATTTAAATTACTTTTAAATATTAGCAACATTATAAATAATGTAATAGGATTAAGTGATTAATCTACGTAGAATGTCTATTTAATACCAAAATATAAAATGAGGACGCACTGTTATCAATATTAGGATGATAAATAGGCGTACGGAACTTCACCAAGGGCGGTTCCAATGGATAATTATCTGGAATAGTCACAATCAGTTTAAAATTCCCATTTTCGTAAGGAGTTCCAATAGGTCCTTTCATATGCACTTCGAGTATGTCTAATATATTCTGTTTTTCGGGCTTGCACTGAATGCCCCAGGGTGGCTGTCGCGCCATACTACTCAACTCTCGTCCTAATCGCACAGTTCCTAATTTAGAAGGCATTATTTATATTTATACGGTTTATATCTCTTAGCGGCAAAATAAAAATATTTTAAGCAGTCGATGACTTTTATTGTTGTTTAGCATAGGCATTAATTTTTTTAAGACAATGCTTGACCTTAATATAAATTCACATGTATTGCTATATAGATGAATAAAAATAATTTTGGACATAATGTAGAAAATGTAAAAAGTGACAATATACACTACCGAACACATCAGAAATGTTTACTTTTATTTAATTTTTCTATTTTCCAGAAACGGAACGTAACTTAAATAAATGACATAAATCGAATCGATACTACTGCCCTCAATTTGAGAGTGGTAGAATGAGGAACTATTCGCGACACAAATTTTCAAGGCGATTGTGGTCGGCGAGTGTTTGATTTGGTTCTGGAAGCAATATTTAATTAGAATACCTTCTGTACTTTGAGATAATTATTTTACTTTCATTTAGACACGTATTTGTTTTCGTAGAACTAAAAAGTTTAATGTATTTCATGTTTTATACGAATGTGAAAATAGCATAGGTGCTTCAATTATAAAGTCTGTAAGTGTTTTCTTTTGTTTCACTATTTAATTATTTAGTATTTAATTACACTGTAAGTTATTCGTGTCTGTATATTTCCTTGTGTAATTATTAGTTACATGTTAACACATGAAATGGAAGAAATCGATGAAGGCGTAGTAAAAGTGCGAAACATGTTTTACCTGATTTCTTATTGATTTATGAGATATAGAAGTGAGGTTGAGCGATTGTAGTACTTTGTTTTGAGTAATTCGAATACGGGGAACGATTAACTGTATTCATAACATTAAATATTTATATATCGAAATGTATCTCGGAGAACCGGCGCTTTGTATCGAATTTTACAATAATGTTTATTGTTCGTTCCTGTTTTACATATAACATAAAAAACTGAAGACACCATAGTATAATATTATGATTTATTTTTTGGAATTTTGTTTAAAAGCTGCGTAACACTAAAAAGAAGGGAGGAGTCTTTTGACCAAATGTTACTATTATTAATTTCAGAATTGTTTAACATCTAGATTGTTCTAACTTTTATGAATTTTTGTACTTTTACATAAATATGCAAAAACACACCAAATATTGTTTGGTCATTTGACCGGGTTTGAACGGACCTATCTACAAAATATCAGTGTTTCAAATCATTTAAAAAATAATTTATTTGCAACAGTAATTTTTTTATTATTATTTTGATTTCAAAGTCTCAGTATAAAACATTATTAATGAGTTTAAAAGTCAAAAGCGAAAAGGTTAATAACAAATATGTTTTTGCTTGTCTTATATGAATCTGTATACATTCTCTCTTTTATTTATAATGTATGTAGTTATAATGTTTATACAATGTTTGATTCCAAGTCTTTTTTGTGGATTTAAATAAATAAATAAAAAATGTATAATACACAAAAACGAAAGTCATATATCAAACATTCATGGCTATACAACCAGACTGATTCAGGTGGACATTTATAAACTGGTTTCTTGAGTTTTAAGGAAGCCTATTGGCAATACAAAATGCTATCACATGAGTAGGAATAAGAAATGGTCTGTACTGTGTTGAACATGTTATTGAAAATGGGTTAAATTTGTTAGATTTTTTCAATATTATGTATTTTATACTATATATACATATATATTTGTGATTTATTGTAATTATTATTATTAGGTATATATATTATATAGTCATAGTAGATAGACATGAGCTCTCAACTGTGAATCCTCAAGTAACTTTGTTTTTATATTGTAGGTAGACTGAATATTCAACATCTGTCGGAACAAACACTAGTTTTTCCTAGAAAGCACAAGAAAAAAAAAACAAATGATTACATTACTTATATTAGTGTAGCAAAACAAATAAAAAATTACTCAGTAATAGTGTTTTAAGATAATACTAAAAATAGACACTATTCTGAGTAAACAGTTATTGACCTGGTAACCTACATATTATTAAAAATTCGCCTGATATGTCACTTTATTATGCTATTATCAATCATTCAACTTTAGATGAATTGTTTACAATTTCTAATTGATCTGTCTTCTATTGTTAGGGACACCATATACTACTGATTTTTTAAGTAAGTCTCTATTCCTATAAGCTCTGATTATACAATGTCTTTTGCAATCTGGAGTTCACTCTATTGTGAACCCCTAGGGTAGATTTTAACAATGAGAACATAATAGTTCGAAATATTTTTTTTTCAAACAAATCAAGACTATCCTATCGGTGACACATGAGAAAACAATAACGGTATATAAAGTAGTTGTTTTTTGTTTAATAAAAATGAATATTTTTTTATATGATCTTAAATTCTTAATATATCTTATACTCCTAGGATTTATCAAAAAAGTTAAATTAATAATTAAAATTAAAAAATTAATGGTTTTCAATTAATAATCCTAAATTATAATTAGTATTTCTATGAATATTTTATTTTATGAAACAATAGTATTTTGTACCAAAATTAATCAGTGTGTTGCAATAATTAATTAATTAAATATAATACAATATAGTAGGTACCTAATAGTAAAGATCCAGATAGTCTTTTTTTCTAGTTCAAAGGATTAGCCAAGCATTATTTACAATCGTTTACATACTGGCGAACATTAATGTAAATAAAAGTAATAGGTAAAGATAAGTAAAAGGTTTCAAAGAGCTTCCTCTGTAACGGCGTAACATGTATAATAACTTGTCAGATGATGTGAAAGTATTGAATGAATTGCAATTTAAAACACGTATAAAACAAATGTTAATTAACCAAGCTTTTTACACTATGAATGAAGCTGCAAATGACAGTTTGTGAAACCTGATTGTATCTAGTAGTTAATATTTGTTGTTGGAGTGAGTAGAGGGCGCCGTCGTCGTTACTGCATATTGTTGTATTGATAAATATAGTTATATTTTGACAAGTCCAAGTGTTCCAATAAGAACCTGGGGATGACGGATTAGAAATAGAAATAACAATGGAGTAAATGCACACTCTCATTACCAAGCTCCATGTAAAGAAATAATATGAGCGGGAAAGTAGTAGCTTTGTTTGTTTATAATTATGAATACAATGTAATAAAGAATATGAATGTCCACGGACACGTGTTTGCTATCAATAATCGATCTGAGTGGTCTCTTCATCATTATGTTTATTAGGCACGTGTTACGTCGTTTGAGTCTAAATCGATTTACAATTATAGTTATAGTAATTCATATACAATGCTCAGCTTCAGGGCAAAGACTACACGATTATATAACGATCATGCCCTTACGATATTTAGATAGGGAACTGAAACTTGTACATCTGCATGGTAGACTGCAGGATTAACGGTATACTTGAAATTATTTCATTCAGGTTATTGGAAAAAAAATAATTTCTAATAATAATACAGTTACTTAAAAATCAATAATCTGTTATAATATTTTTTTTTACGTGGTACTGCACCTAACAACCACTTGCGAGGGTAAAGCTACTCTCTCATACCGTTTGCGGGTCACCGCAGTAGGCTCAATTAACAGCGAGATTTTAGGCACGACACTAGTTTGTTCGTGTAATTACAACACTACTTATTTATCATTTTTTCCAACAATTGTCATCTCACCAGGTGCTATTTGTATAAGTGAATTTACAAAATGTCGATAAATAATATTTTAATTAAATTACAATAAACGGCATTGTTTTCTTAATATCTGAATAACCCTGAATTTTAAAAAAGGAAAACAAAATTTATAGTCGTTTGATTGCCAAAAGATAATTACAAGGCTTATGCGACTTAAGATAGCATGCGACGTATTCAATATAAATTTATATTTCTTACAATTAATATTAATTATTCGTACTGTTGTTATAATCCAGAATTGCTTTTAATCAAATGGCTTATAGCGATGGCTTAAAAAAATGAAGTATAATAATGTGAAATTTAACCGGTTTTTTTTATTACTTTCAGAATCACATTTGGTCTTAATAACTATTTAGGAATCACATTCATTGGACAGTATGTGCAGTAGTAAAATTACTAACAATTATTTAGTTAGTAGAAAATTATTAACACGTTCAGAAATTCACTACAAATGCACTGTCGACCTGTTTAGAAATGCATTCTCTATCGACCTCATTTACTAATCACCGTTCGCAATTCCCTGTTAATTACTTACGATTAGAACAAGCGCATGCGTCACTAAACTTGGATTCGCGCCAAACCGAGAACTCCCACGCCACTCTACAATGCAACTTATGTTCTTAATTTATACATACTTTATTTAAATTCGAGGTAGACATTGGAATAGACAGTTTTTTACGTAACAGACACGCCCTTCTTATTATCCTAGTACCCTTTTTATATAAATATTTAAATATCGATTGTTTCGCTCGTTCCACTGTTTTTGAATTTAGAAATGAACTGTCAAAGTTAAGATTAGTAATATAGAAAAACAACTAGTTACACTGCCTTGTATTTTTCTACAAGCTCATTCACTTCCGCTCAATACTTAATAGACTAAAATAAAGAGGAGTGTGAGGCTTTCACTATTTACAGTTCTGTTCTTTATAAGTTTACATTTCGACATTTACTTTATAGAAATTCACTCCGCATCAATGGACTAAGAATATGAGTAATAAAATCTTCCAATAACTCCGGTTGTTACCAATGTAAATGTCTCGCATTGTCTATGATATAATCGCGTAGACGTTAAATAATAAATCAACTAAACTACATCTAGAATATTCTATGATTGAAATGGAATATTTTCATATTGTTATTAATGTCCTTGACTTTATCAAAACTTGTTTAGTCATTGTGACGCACCAACAATTGATGTGACGTTGAGGGTAGAACAACGGCCTATCAAGCCGCCCTTCCCGCGACGTACTAATTATGCTATTTTTTATGTATGAATATGACATGGGTAAACATGAATTCTTTAGGTTTTCATAAGCTAGTGTTTGTATCGTACCCAACCAAAGTATATATGATGATACGTCACATGGTAACCGGTATTCATTTTAGAGATTTAAAAAGAAATATAATCTCGCTGCGTTGAGTATTTCGGGGACTTAGCTGTCATTATTATGAGTATATAGAATGACAGGTGAGCGTTCTAAACCAGCGGTCGGCAACCTTTTGGCAGGCAAGGGCCACTAGGTAGCAAAATAAACTAAAGGCGGGTCGCACTTGTGTTATTATATACATGCATATGTATAATTGGTCGTTTCCCATAGAAAAAATTAATTAAAATGCTATTAAAATTGTTAAAACATACGGAATCAAATTCGTACACCTAATACATACATCAGCCATTCTCAAAGCATGTTCCGCGGAACCCTAGGGCTAAAATACTGCAAAAAATACCTACCAAAGGGAGATTATAAGGTTACATCTAAATATTCCAACTAAATATTACATTGCAATATGATTATTCATAAATATATATAAATCAGTTTTTTATAATTATATTAAGGCTTTTTCCTTCGACAAAAAAGTTTGAGAACCGCTGACATACATTATTACGTTTATATGTTTGAGCTTTTATAGCTAGAAAAATAATCACCGAAATATATCATAATTTATTTACAAAACATTCACGGGCTGCAAGTAAGACGTCCGTTGTTCTAAACTATAATATTTATAGCTAAAATTTACGATTCTTACTATAATGTCAAACTTGTACTTAAGGTTGTGATTTAACCCGTTTAAATGCAACTAATCACTTAGGCTTTTGATGTCAATACATTTCTATAGAAATAATGATCTAAAAAGCCTAAAGCGTTATGTAATTGCAACATATTAGAGGAAAAACTTCTTAATAATAAATATTTATAAAGATAGCAATTCAAGGAAGCACCTTGATTATAAACAATTAGGAAATAATAATTTTGTTCAATTTAATACGCAAAATGAACAAGGGCGCTTAATTATTGATTAATTCGAAGGTGAATGTGTGAATTTTTCTTGTAGATAAAGTATTTTAGTGAGTTTTTTTTTGTTTGGTTTTGTATTAATTCGTTATTAGAAATGTTTAGTATTATTATGTATAGCCTCAAAATTGACAACTGTGTGCACTAAACTGTTCTGTGGGCTTATCACGAATTTAGTCTGGCTTTCGAATCGAGTTGTCACAAATAAAACGGATCCGTTAGTAATCGGCATCATGAATTTTTACTAACGACTAACGAGCACCAGCAATCTATCAAATGAACGAAAGATCGAGACGTTCGAAAATTAACAAAAAGTATCTAAAATATTGTAGAACCGCACGCGGTTGTTTTTGTTTTTGTCTTTGGTGTGATGGCACGCGGTGGCGCTGCTCAAATTTCCATACAAATCGCTTGAAGCGAACTCGGTTCGAAAGCCAGACTAAAATTCGTGATAAGCCCACTGTTTTGGGTTAAAATTGACAGTATGAAAGGGTGTAGACAGCGGGGTTCAAGAAAATAAAACAACTAAAAGTTACTGAATGTAATCGGATAATCGACAGTGGCGGGGTGATAGGGAATCCAAATCACATTATTTTAGTGTAGGAATAGTAATTAATGAGACATGCCGCATGCCTGTCTTTATTTTAGTTGTATGAATGTTAATATCTTAACTTTTCGGGGTTTGACTTGTGTTTCAGTGTTCAATTAAATTGTCATTGATATCGGATGAATTGAGAATATAGTTTATGTTTAAAATAACGTCTTTAAAAAGTGACCGCCTTGTTCTCATACCATTGTCCTAGAATACTAGTGCTATAAAGATAATGTAATCGAGAACTTAATTTAAAGATCCGTATTACATTCTGAAGTTGCGATAAACTTCAATTAAAATAATTTTATATGTCGTGAGGTTAATTATGATTAGAATTACTATCTGACTGCTAAAAGTTCTGGACTTATACCTAGAGACGGCCGCGGACGATATATGGGTAAATGTAGCCTTCTATTATAATATATATACAATTATTCGCGAACATTATACAAATTAATTAAAAAAGTTTTGCTTATTTATGTGTTATCTGACGTTTGGATTAAGTGTTCGGAAATTTAAGGCGGAAAAGTTCGGAAAAATAGGTAACAAATAAAAAGATTTTTTTTTAAATAAAAAGAAATTTAATTTCTCTTGGCCTTTTGACATTCCAGCAGCTTCCATTCTGTCATACTTTTATGAGTTTAGTAACATATTTATATAAATAATAATTAACACTAATTAAGTCATTTAAAAGTTTTAAAAATAATTTATCAGAAAAGGTCATTTTATAATTAACTTTTAAATTATTAAATTACGCCGCATTTACAAATGTTTATGCATATAAATAACGTACTATCTACATGAGTGTATCGAGCAT
Source organism: Tineola bisselliella (assembly GCA_028551675.1). Lineage (NCBI taxonomy): Eukaryota > Metazoa > Arthropoda > Insecta > Lepidoptera > Tineidae > Tineola > Tineola bisselliella. The sequence goes on along the minus strand of JAPWLS010000863.1, from coordinate 46,909 downwards.
TTGTATACCAGAGAATAAGAAGACATCCTGACTGACGTAAGCATCAGCCTCCCACGAAGAAGTACACACTATCTCAAATGTCATTAGGTTAGGGAATGATTTTATTTCCATCACTCTTACCGTTAAAGGCCAGTTTTACATTATTGCGAGAAACGTATTTTTTTATAATAATACGCAATTGTTTTGAGTATATGGCAGGGGTGGCCAACCTGCGGCTCTCGATAAATGTACACGAGTTTCCTTTTCTTTTTTGTGCTATTATATCGTTCCGTATGTGTTTCAAAATGTATTTTAAATTACTGTCAACAAATATGAAAGAGCAACGTTTTTTTAATACCTTTTAAATACGTATTTAATTGCGGCTCGCGATAAATTTCAGATTTTGAAAAATGACTCGGACTATCTAGGAGCTTGGCCACCCTTGGTATATGGTATACTAATTACAGATTAGAGGTGTATTTGTGTATTTATTAATTAATTAATTATTCGTACAATGTGCTATGACAGGTCTAATGAAGCTTTCCGTGGACATATGCCAGTTGTTTTATATGCAGATAGCGATAACCTTGTAAATACTCGTAATTTATAAGTGTCCATGAACCAGTGAATCAATCAGCGTCAGGGTCGCTTGATATTAAGAAAAAATGGTTTTTTATCAAATTGAAATATCCTTGTACAGTTTCACCATGAGACCACATTTAAATATGCAAGTAATGTCTATTAATCAATCCAAATGTTAAGGTAATCGAATCACTGAGAGATGTTTTAACTCCTCGCAAATACGGATGTGGAACATAATTATGACTATTGTGTATAGCAGCGGTTCTCAAACTTTTTTGGCGAAGGAAAAAGCCTTAATATAATTATAAAAAACTGATTTATATGTATTTATGAATAATCATATTGTAATGTAATATTACGTAATATTTAGTTGGAATATTTAGATGTAACCTTATAATCTCCCTTTGGTAGGTATTTTTTGCAGTATTTTAGCCCTAGGGTTCCGCGGAACACACTTTGAGAATGGCTGATCTAAGAAATACAACCTATATGTGACGGTTTCCTAATGTGAGCGAAACTAGATTTGACTATACATTGTTATAAGTATATAATAATATATATTGTATAGATATAATATTAATAACGAAACTTTTTGACTTATTGTTTCTGTGGACAGTGCGCAAGCATTTATTTTCTATATACACAAACATAATTAATAACAGTGGAATATATTCCTTATTATATTATAGATAAGTTTTTATATATTATGTACATTATTAGACATCAGATAATAAAACGGCCACTTGTCTGTGTTTGTACACATTACGTGACTCATTATTTCTTGTGTCACAGACTGTGTGAATCTTAAATCATTATTTGCACGCTGTGTGTATGACTTGAATAGTCAGAACCGAAAATAGAATTTATGTATTTTGTTTCTCTGTGTAGTGTATATGAGACGATATAAAATCGTATGATTAATTGAAATTATATTAACTACTTATATACAATCAAGAATCCTTACATAATAGGCTTATGTAGGCAGCTATTGTTTTCATATATTTGTCTATGATAACAGTTCCCACACTCTAGCTTAAAATCTGGCTTCGCTATTATATTGAGACGAGAAGCCTTGGTGAACAGTTGCGAGGTTATTACCGGCAATCATAGAGGTCGTTTATGCACGTGCTAGTAACTACATATAACAATGGCATGCGAACGTTGCATTGGATCTGAAATATATACAAAATTACACATTAAATAACGATGTTGGTTAATTAATATTGGAAAACTATACTGATAATATAAATGCCTGTTTTGTGAACTATAGGTCTATTGGTGGCCTTAATACATGTCGCTTATCGCCAGGTCCCATTAACATCAGCCTGAAATAATATTTTGGTAGATTTCGTTTTTTTTTCTTTAAATTGCTTCAAAATATAATTCTCCATTTCATGACGAAAAAATACTCAATACAACAACAGATTCTTTCACAAACTATGTGCGATATTAACATTAAAGCGTTCTCCTGTAAAATTTTGAATTTTGTAGTTCCTATCATGTTAATAAAATGGGACGATATAACGTGCTATGGCCGAAAGGTAAAGCGTTCGTTGAACTTTGTCAGATAGTCCCAAAAGTTTATCAAAATTAATAGATAACTATTTCCTTTTGTTTTACTTGAGATACTGCTAATATTTATTACATAATTTCTAATCTGTGACATAGTAGGTTATCATATTTGTACACGGTGTTATATTCGAGCACATGTACTTTAGTCTGATGAGAGACACCGTGCGTGGTGGGCGCGTAGCGAGCTCTTACAAATTTAAATTTAGAATTTTCTAGTGCGCCTGAAGTTTTTTTTACTTAGACGTTTTGGTATTGATCTGTAATAGTGAATGATATTTTGTTAAGTATGTATTTTATTAATTAATTATTACATATTTTTGTTTGATTTTTTTTAAATTAAAATTAATATTGGAAGACATTCCAATATTTTTTATTTAATTACTTTATATTTTATAGGATATCATTTTTTAAAATTTAATATAAGTCGAAAACATTTTTCATTTAATGAGTAAAATTTATCGCGTTTCTTTAATGATTTTTTTCAATTATAAATACACAAAATTATTTTCTAAAAATTAATTTTTCTATATTTAGATTTCTATACTTAATTTGTGTGTATAAACAATTGTTTTTGAAACCGTGCCTTACATAAGAATATGACGTTCGTTTCTTATATTGACGTTATAACAATTTAAGTAACGGTTCAGTTTCATATTGTTTTAAAAGAATAGTCGTGGTCGCGGTGAAGTCGCGATTGAGAACCCATTTCTTTAAAAAAACCTCGACCCATTTCTTTACTAATGTGTCTTTTCACTTTTTTGATTTATTTTTGGTTTCTATCGCGTCATGAACTATTTATGCTAGGTGGCGTGATAATAAGTTGTACTTCTATGAATGTAGGGTTGACACGACACCGCTAATTCGCAGAACACATTGCTTTATAAGTATACGAATATGTGTGGAATACTCAATAACTCTTACTATACCTTTTATCACGCGTTGTATTTTTTGATCTATATAATTTGAATGTTTACGTTTGTGACAACCCTAAGTGAAAGTCGTTAACTTTTTCGCCCTGAGTCAGCAGCAAATCCTAGAATGAATGTTCTTTTTGACATAAATAAGTGATTGTCATTAATTGCGCAATTTTAATGGCAGTACACAGATTGTTTAAATAAAGATTAATATTAAATAAGTACACATATTATTATTATTATTATAAAATGCTATGACGCCAAATTGGGATTAGGACTAGAGCTACTCAAACATAATATTCACCGGAAACATATTTTTAAAAGCAAAAGAGGATGACAATGTCGGAAGGGGGCGCTCAGATAGACCTTTCAAGATTTGATTAGTTACCTGCTCTTAGATTAGAAGAGCCCTTAACTGACATTAATATATGAGAAGATAAATAGATGTGGTTTCTGGTGTTCCATAGCCTCTGCCTACACCTGTAACAATGTGGTCAACAAAGATTACTGTCATATTTTAGTCGAAGTATAAGATGGAGGAAAAAGTGCATTGTAATATGTATGTAATGATTTAGGAGAAAATTTTAAATAGATATCGTAAGATATTTTTAATACCAGAAATATTTATCAAGGCCGTATCGTATGTATAATCAATCTTTTACTAAATAATTTCGTAATCGTTCTCTGATAAGTCGGTGAGATTAGGTTTTTGCATTTATTTTGATTTGCGATTGCTGCGATTTGTCACTCTTGCCTCGTGGGCGTCACATTCAGGGCCGACAATTCAATCTTTCATTGCTTACAATATTATTTTTTAATTGTCTCTATTGTTATGGAAGCTCCCTAGCAACACATTCATTAGTTAGCACTATACTTAGAACATGTACAAGTACATGGCTTAGGTTATGATTAGCGAGTTTCTTGTGGTATTCTTCCCGTCATACGCCTTTCCCAAGTCATTATAGAGTCTGACGATGAGCAAGCGCACGCCTTTAGTGCCTATGCTAATAAACTATTTTCATTTCATAAGAATACATTGTTCCTTGTATATGTCTAGTGTCTACGTAAGCATGTATTGAGAGTAATCAAGTACAATTTGATGAGTGGTCGTGAATAGTGTTGTGAGTGGGCTTATGTGGCGCTTCATGTTTGTGTTGTCCCCGTCTTGATACCCATAGTACAGGGTGTCCTAGTTAGTTTTTATGACATTGTATGTATATGTATTTATTTATTTAGACAAAAGTAATATACTAGTATTTACCCTTTAGTACGTTTTAAGTTAGAGATAGTTAAGTGAATTAAATCACTATTGATTCACCGGCCCTTGACTATTTAAATAGCACCTCTCCTCGACCTCGATTGGGTGTTAGAAGAAAATTTAAACACTGACCTTTAATTAACGTCTATAGTCGACTAACAGCCGACGAACGCTATTGAAATTTAAGCAGCGTTTTGCTGTTTCTTTCGTGTAGTATTCAAAAGAAAGAGATAACACTACTTTTAAATGTAACACGTGGTCTAAGTATCAAGTACGAGGTTTATACTCTAACTAGAATCGTAGGCCACTAAATAGAATAGTTTAGTCATTTTTGAGGCGATAGGCGAAGTAGTGTTCGTTGATTTTACACTTTGTTTTATTGTTGAGTTAGTCGAGCAAACGAGAGAAGGTATCGTTCGTAAGTTATTCGTAAACTATACGGCAACATGAATTAATATAGACCAGCCATACTCAAAACCTTGGGGCTCCGCAAAGCCTTTATGGGGATTGCTAGAATACTAGTAATAATGAGAAAAATTACACCTCTTCTATCCATCAGTGTCCCGATTCAGAGGTTTTTATGCAAATACCTACCTACGTAAATATATATACCGAGTATTGACAGACGCGATGTATTATAGTATACACTTACATTGTAACATGATTACGTATTATTAAACTTGAATAACAATAATTAAAGAATGCACGTATATTTTTTATATTTTGGGGTTCCGCCACCAAAAAGTTTGAGAACCGCTGATATAGACATATAGAATAGTAGTGAAGGCAACATAGACCGCACTTTAGTATTAAGATCAGGTAGAGGGCGCACTATGAAAATGAATTAAGGAAACAAAAGTTTGCTGAATTATCTCTCCGTTAGTTATGGGAAACCCCGTCGCATGACGTCACGATAGAATTCGCCGTATCTATGCTATGACTAATGCTGTAACATTAGCTTTCAGTTTATTGTGGGTCATATGACATATACTAAATGAGTGTTAGGTCCGCTGTAACTTCATAATTAGTTTAGTTTGCCATGATTTTTTAAAATAAAACTAATTTAAAAGGTAATACGTTTGATACATTGATACATTAAATATGAAGTTTCAAAAGCTTCGCAGCCGGTCGTGATTGCGGCTATTCAGTTATTTTAAATAAAGGTCACATGCAAGTATTTCAATTTTAAAAAAATATGTTTGCAAATAGTTTCGGGTCGAATTTTTTTTTTTTTGATAAAAATCTGATACCCCTTGACCGTTTTACCTACTGATAAATAGCGTGATAAAAATATATATATGTTTTCTAATTTGATTCTACACGTAATTTTGATTAATCATTAATTTATTTCGGGTACAAATTCTTAATTTTTTTAGTCATACAAAAAGTGTAATAATATTATGCAATAAGTATTATTAATTAAATAGAAATACGTAGCTGATAAGAATTAACAGGCGTCGGGGAGCGAGTGAAGTATGAACGTGAGTCATGTTCATAAAAGTAGATACTTCATGTTTAATGCACTATTTAGAATAAATCTAGTTTTAAAATGTAGTCATTGATATTTTAGGTAATTCTCGATATTATTTAACGGAATTAAAGGACTCCATCGTGTTTCGAGAGCGCAACCAACGCGATTGCTTCTAATTAGTTAATTTAGTCGTTATATAAAAATAAATGATATGCGAAGTGATGACTTGCTTTATTGTGGGTTTGTTACATACGTATAAATAGAATATAGTGAGAATGACGACTCCTCTATAGCAGCGTTTCCCATTTGCCGGGTCATCAAAATGAAATATCGGGTCGTAACGTTCCATTCATTTGTTTTAAAAATAATACCTACTATCGATAGATGCATCGTAAACATTCGTAAGAGGTGAACACACAATAATTTTAGCAGCTTTGGTTTAAAAGTATTAAGTGAGCCATGGCAGAACAATATTTGGGAAACACTGCTCTGTAGCGTTATGGTTACGCATATGTTTGTGTTGTCCTTCTTCTAGTATCCATAGTTCAGGGTATTCCATTTAGGGGACAGGGCATTATATATGTATTTATTTATTTTTGATTTAATATAGTGTACAATGAAGTCTGTCATACGTAAAATAATATATGAATAAAAAAATAACTCAATTAATATTTGTTACAGATATTCCATAGAAGAAAGCGCGGAAAAGACAATCTCTAACACCCACCCGATATATTCATATAGTTTTATATTTCAAAAAAAGAAAAGTGGCGTTGTATATATTAACGAAAACGGCACTACGCGCTGTTGTCAATCTCAAACACACGAAACGAAAAAAGACACGCGCGGACAGTCCGTAAGACTTTAAACTGCGGTCGATAGCAACTGCAATATACTTGTGATATAATTTATTAAAGTGCATTTATTAATTGTTAAGTTTAGTTTTTTAATCAAAATGAAGGACACCACGAAGCCTTGCCACCATACATTGTCCGAGGATATTATATTCAAAGAGGTCGTCATTATTGGTATGTATATGCGTTTTTCGTTATATATTTATTAATACACTTGCCCCACCCTGGCTCTGACCTGTAAGGTATAGGTACCTAATCAAACCTAAAAAACTTAATTATCTATTTTGGATAATTCGAATTATACATATAGATACTGGATGCTATAGGGTGTGGGTGTAACCTTTTTGTATGAAAAAATTAACCGGGGTAAGACCGCGGGTATAGTTTGCTAGTTACATATTATTTTAGACTGCTGCCCCACCCTGAGCCCATGGCTGGCTACGCCCACGATACAGTGTAAACCCTATATAGTGACACTTAAAGGATTGCGTTATTGAGAGTTGTCGTTAAATGGACAAAAAAATCGATTTTATTTTACTATTATAATACATATGTTTTTACTAATAAAATATAAAGAACGTACACAGCTACAGTTCTTATTAATTTCTGCAACTTAGAAAGTATTTAGATTGGGTGTGGAATGTGTTTTTTTTTTTGAATAATTTCGACGTTTTAAATTAAGTTTACGCACTTATGATAAAATACAAAGTTCGTTAATAAACTAAAGCGACACTTTGTACATTGGACCCTAAAAGGAGATACATAGGTACTGTTATAGTGATATGAAAAATTAATATAAAACGAAGAATATAGGTCCAGCGAGTCGTTTGTCTTCGGCTTAATTGAGATAAAATTTATAAACATAACGTACATAGACTAAATATAACGTATTATATGTACTAAAATATTTAATGTGTAAAATATCAGCGTTCAGTAATCAGAGATGTTATATATTTTTATTCGATTTCCGATCGAAGCTCTACTTTGTTGCCGTCGTCTAAATATTATTGTTTGTTTTTCGCAGGCAATGGTCCAAGTGGTTTGGTAACGTCATACATGTTAGCTGGTAATGTTCCACACTTGAAAGAGGTGCCCAAAGACTTGCCTATTGATGACATGCTCAGAGCGAGGTAATTTTATTATTTCACATTATTAGAAAATACATAAAAAATAATTGGAGATATGCCACTTGACCGCGGCTTGTCTATTTGTCGATAAATATTACCATTTGCGGTTTTCATAAAGGAAGTGACAATTTGTTGATGAAAAGAAATGTTACACGTGTGGGTAGTATGTAGTTTCAAAATGACTAATGAAGCCTAATGAATGTTGTTCGCTTCGCAGATTGTCAAATCTACCCGTTGGTGTCAGTCTGTATGATGTCGATTTGACAGAATTAGCTGAAGGTCTAGAAGGGAGGAGTCAGAATCCCATGCCAATACTCGTAAGTATGTGACGTGTTTAAATTGTCCAATCGAATGCTCGAAATTGATTCGAAATTCAAAATTTAAGCCAAAGACAATTACTAAACTTTTTTTTTATTTACAAACTTTTTATACTAATTTCCCTAAATTTCTCCATGAAAAATCTAGCCTAGTAATTAAATTTATAGACGCAAGTAAGTATATAAATATAAAAGGAAAAAAACCTAAGGTCAACACGCAGGAGCGAGGGCAACACGTTTTTTTAAATTAATTATAAAAGTAATAATTTACCGGTTTTATAAGCTTATAAATAATAATGTTATAACAATAAAGGACATTTTATTTTTATACTTTTTTAATCGTATTTATGTAAAAAATATTACTATTTTTTTGCATTAAAGAATTTATTTATCTATTATAAATTTATATAACAGTGATTCGTAACGGAAAATGAGATTAAATAATTAAATGATATATTGTATAATAATAATAATATTGGTGTGCCCTGACAAGGTGTCACATTGACACTAAATTAAATAAAATAAATAAATTCTTTACTGCAAAAAAAAACAGTAATATTTTTTATACATAGGCGAGCTTAATGCCGTCGGCATTATCTACCAGCTAACCTTTGTCGATGTGAGCGGTGATATTTGGTGCAATGAAAAGAAAATAATAACTAAATATACACAATACATACATTACATAAAATAATAATATATATATACATATTATTTAATTTATTTATTTTAAATTGTATTGGCATCTTAATTATTTATTTATTTATAAAGCCTACCTACAAAAACATTATGACTATATATTATAAAAAGGAGTACTATTATACAAACTAAATGAAATTTTAATTATAGGATAGGACGGCATGCTCAAAATGATATAACATTATACTTAAATTGTACAAGCTACAATTTGTAATAACAATTGGTAAAAAAATAATAAAAAAAATAAAAAAATTGGTATAAAGAAGTGTTATGGTGGAAGGAGCGCAGGTTTAGTTTAGTTTAGTAGTGTATAATAGTAGTCCTAATGTAATTTTGTGGGTAGGCTTTATAAATAAATATGTCGCTATAGAATAAATAGATATAATATTGGCTAATTAATTGGGCTTGGTTTCAGATGGATACGTTGCTGAGACCATGCGCGGATTTGGGAATGCAGGCAGATTCTCTTATTGAATGGAAATTTGACATTGAGAAACAGGTATGGTTTGTTGTAAGTGTTCTGGTCGTCAAGGTCTTCATAGAGTGATGCGTGAAAATATGGGATATGACCTGCGAAATAATAAATATACAATGGTTTGACCCCTAAACTAGATTAGACTGCATTTCTTGACAATTCGTATCATAAATAAATTTTTGTTTCAAGCAGGACCACTGCACTAGAGATACCTTCCACACGCTTCGAATGCATTTTATAAGAATCTTTGATTACGGTATTTTTTAATACTTTTAAATTGTAATTGTATTGTTATCTCTAACAACTGATTTATATATATTTCAGATCGAGCATATTGTACTCGGTCGCGGTCCCCCCGGCGGCTCGTGGCACAACTTCCCACCTTCCCTGAGGGCGCTCTCCCCCTCCCCGTGGCTGTCTCTGCCGCCCCTCGTCTGCAATGCCACCGACAATTCGGAGAGAATGACTGCTAAAGAAATGGCCGCTTATTGCTTGAGATACGTAGCCGCGTGCCGCTTACAAGTACGTAGTATTAAATACCCAACAAACTATAGTATATTCTCAACCAGTGCTGCCAAATTTTAGAAATATAATAATGTTAATATTATTAAATAATATGATTTAAAATTTTTTAAATTTATCTTTTGCTTTGTGTGCCGTCAAATTTTGAAATGGATAAAAGTATGCCGCAACAAAAAAAAATGTTGAGAATCACTGGTATAGTAGCTTGGCATATGACCACACTCCATCTGACATTAAGTTAGAGTGTGGTCTATGCCACAAATGTATGAAGATAACAGTCGCCTCCACAATGCACACCATTCTGATTCATCGCGTTATACTCAACTACTACCAATGTGCCTAGGTAACTTTTGTTTACGTTAAAAACTAATGGTATTATCCCAGGATGACAAATAGATTGGGTCTACATCTACAACCGCCAGCAAGTCTGTTTACCACTCTTTATACTAATCTGTTTTATGTTTCAGAGATATTTTCGTAGCGGTGTGATTGTGAATAGTGTGACACGCGTCGCTCCGTCTATCGTCTGTCAAACTAGAAATTGTCCGTTGAAGGCGCGCTTCTGTGTTTGTGGGTGAGTGTGCTTGTGATATATTCTAAAAGTTATAATAAGAAGGATTCAAGAGAATGCGAAAAATGACACAAATAAAATCTGTCGTGGAAGAAAATATACTCCACTGACTTTTGAAGTTCTCATCAATTTCTCGTCACGAAATCCTTTAGTAGCAGTAGTAGAAATTTCAATAAACTTTTAACTGGTCATAATAAAAAAATAAATTATATATGGTTATCTATTGGGATGTGTGCTATTATACTGCGTCGAATGGATCAATAATTATAAATACAAAAAATATATATTTGCTAGTACACATATTTTTTATTTTTACTAGTTGCCATATAATTACATATGTCGATGTTAAGCTAGAAGTGGTCCATGAGCGGGGATAACTGTTACCTTAAACAGATATCCATGTGTAACAGTAGGCTTGAGATTGTCAGAGTAAGAATGTCTTCTATTTCAGATATGAAAAATCAACAGGAGCAGTTTTCCGTTATTATTGCAACCGCGTGGTGGTCTCCTGCGGCGGTGCGGACAGACAAAACACGTTGCAAATACATATGCCATCAGCTATCACGCACTTGCATGTGATTGAGGACACAGTGCAAAAATTACGTGGTACGTGTCTTTTGCGGCTTATCAGTTATTTTGTACCATTTTTATTACCTTAAAAACCTCAATAACATTTAGTCTCGCCTGGAGTTTAATTAAACCCTCACCACCCCCCTCTAGGCCTCCAGCGCCCACTTTGGGAAAGACTGGATTAAAGTAATTTAAAAATATACGCCCCAGAAAATCATTCAAATTTACAACCAAAGAATAATAGTCATTTTGAATCTAAAATTTTAACCTTGATCCAGACATCTTGGTGTGAATCTGCTATAATGAAATAAAAAAAGAAACTGTTAATTAAGTATGATTTATAATATTGTATTTTATTTTTTCAGATAAATCCACATCGATTCTAGTAGTAGGATCAGGTGTTTCAGCTGCGGATGCTGTGATTATATCTCGTAGTGTCGGTCTGCATGTGTATCACGCGCACAGGACACCTGCGCCCGCGCTCGCTAAATTAAACAAAACTATGTACCCGGATTATTATCAGGTAATCCCTCCTAATATTGCAGATGTTTGATCCACTTACTATATTGTAAAAATCATATATTTCCCGATATAATATAACACCTAAAATAAATACCCAACTTCAGTAAAAAAAGATCATCAATCTGTTTGCGTAATAATAATAATAAAGTGATTCGCTTATTACATGAAGCCAAGTTTAAGGCTTAACTCCCAATTAATAACTTTTTAATTGAAATATTAACTTCCTCACATTTCTCTACAAATAGTAGCCAGTAAATGTTAATGAATATATTTTCAGGTGCATAAAATGATGACGGACGACACAACAGAAGCTTACACTAATTACACATCGCTGCATGATCATATTATAATAGAAATGATAGAAGAGAAAACGAACACAGAGAAGAAGCACATAAAACTGCTCAACCTGCAGAACAACGAGATGAGAACCATAACTGTGTCACTCGTCGCCGTGCTCATTGGCTCCAAACCAGACTTGCATTTCTTACAGAACTATGATTATCTAATTAATTGCAAATGTGAAAAGGAAGAGCCCAGGTGTTTTCTAAGAAACCATTGGCATTACTTGAAATGTGTTATAGATAAGGGGATTCAGAGTTGTAAAGCTAAATATTTAAATTATAGCGAGATTAATGAAAACAATAATAATAATAACAAAATTGAGTATACGAACCCGTTTTCTGATGGTATAGGCTTCGGTATTGATGAGAAGAAGCCTGTGGATTGTCGTTCCAATCCGCTGGCAATAGATAAAGGGACTCACGAAATGTTACATTCGCCTAAAGGGATGTACGCACTTGGGCCCGTCACTGCGGACAATTTTGTTAGGTTCATCCCTGGAGGTGCGCTAGCTATCGCCTCACACATGCATAAGGAAAGGAAGAATAATGAATAAGTTACTTTTTATGAATATTGGAGGAGGGATGCGTTGGAAATGTGATTGCTGCTAATGTGTTAACAGTTTGGCTGTCAGGGTGGTCTATAAGACTGCTATTAAATTGTGTAGAGGTCAGTAGGGACTTCTGCTACAAACCAAACCACTAGCCTATATTATAATCTGTATTTCTCTGATATATTAATAGAAAATAGAATCATGAATAATAAATGGTAAGATATACCATCTGTTACGGCAGCTAACCTGTTAATAATGATTCTAAAATCAAATATACCCATAAATAAGAAAGAAAACTATATTAGAGTTATATTCATCTAGCCGCTATATTTGTTTCAATTGAAATATAAAATTACGTTTAGAACAAATGCAGTAACATTTCTCAACATCTCTGTCGCCCGCAAATGCCCCATGGGAACTTAATGAGTGATATTTAAACTTATAGATTTGACTGTGATTTTAATATGAAAGTGTGTATGTATAGATTGAGATAGGCATTAAAATAGCATAGTATAGCACCCCTAGTATGAGTTTCCACTGATTGCAGCATCTTGATTGATATTACGGAGATGTATGGTTAGAAGCTGTGGGCTTATCACGAATTTAGTCTGGCTTTCGAATCGAGCTGTCACAAGTAAAACAGATCCGTTAGCAATCGGGATCATGAATTTTTACTAACGACTAACGAGCACCAGCAATCTATCAAATGAACGAAAGATCGAGACGTTCGAAAATTAACAAAAAGTATCTAAAATATTGTAGTTCCAAATCCGCACGCGGTGGCGCTGCTCAAATTTCCATACAAATCGCTTGAAGCGAACTCGGTTCGAAAGCCAGACTAAAATTCGTGATAAGCACTGGATTGCATCTCTCTCGCGTTGGGTGAAGTCCAATGGATGCTGTGATTAAAGTACTGCTCTGAAGTGTGAATATATTGTAATATAAAAGCAGTGTTTTGATTTAATAGGGGTCGTCTGATTCCTCAAGTATTTGCTGATATATCAATAAGAAAATCCACTGTATAGCAAGAACCTATAACTAGAATTTAATGTTATTCATGACTGTACTATTAAAGTAGAAAATTTGTTTCACGCTTGTATTGTTAATAATTGTACTCAATTTTTTTTATCAGTTCGCTTTATACGTAAGTAAATTTTAAGAAAAAACATTAAGACAAGCAAGGGCCGGTACTTCAATTGTGACTTAAGTGTTTAAAAAAGTAATTTAACAATATGAGTTAATTCGTTTGTTTTGATTACTTTACTCTGGCGTTTTGAAACTTAGTTGTCATCGTAATATCATTATTCTCAAGCAGGCTCATTTACTAAAATTATATTAGAAAACTAGACTATTATGTCGATTAAAAATTGCCATACTATAATTGTTATTATGGATAAACAGTAAGCGACGATTCGGTTAAATTTCGTCTTTTTCTCTTCAATTGAAAATAAAATAAGATTGATGGGAACAAAGCATGATCTAAATTATCGTTTGGAGTAGCCTTTATGAGTAATAGAATTTGTACCTACTCAGAGCCTTTGTCTTTGGGTATCTCTTTCAATTGGAATGTTTTTTTTCTTTAATTTACATTTTATTAATATCATGAGAAATGAGTTTTTAATTTGATGCTCAGATTTTTTTCATATACTTTTTATTTATTATTATATAGGTGCTTAAAAAGAATTGACATCATTAGAACTACCAATGTTTTTACTGTCTTAAAATGATTATTTTTGCCATTTTAAATTTTCGATCGTGCAATGTAATTTTATTAAAGGACTCGTGTTTAATTAAACACAACTTATAAAATATTATAATTTGTTTTATTTAAAAAACCTTCCCAATATATGCTAGCATTTCTACTTACCTCAAGACAACAATCTCACCCACACCAGCAATCTCGTGTCAGCCATGGAAGGATGAAAATATAGGTTGGTATTTCCTATATTTCAGTTTGATTCCCAGCTTGGAAATTATCGGTATTTCCTGTATACGTGATAAGAACTAACGAAATTTGCCTGCCGATAACGTTTCATACCACAATTTTATCTTTTTTAACACGCATTTCACATGTGACATTATTGTTTAAGATGTATAACATAAAAATCCCTTAAGTTTTGGGGTTAGCTTCCAGAATGGATTAAATATAATACCGCTAGTCTATCACCAATTAAAATGGCTATTATATGAAATAAGGATAAAAACATGCTAGTGGTTACGATCAGGAGAAATAATGTTAAGCATTATATTAGAAAAATAAATGCACAAGACATCTTTTACATACAAGAGTTCTTAAATTACACTTTGATATCTTCATAAATTATTTATTTATTGAACAAATAAGATACAAAAAGTAAAACTTAGTTACTTAGATTAGCACAAATTGACCTTAATAACAAAAATAATAAAATCTTATATAATGTCAAAACAAATATAGATCTATGAACTATATCACAAAATAAAAAAGACTTTTTTCTTTGTTAAAAATATAATAACATATTATTATATACATTATCGGAAGATTTTGCTAGAAAACGCACATCTAGATTGAATAAAGAAGTTTATTACTTATAGTTCAAAAACCTAAAGATATTTAACAGCCAGATCCTTAACAATTCTATCAAAGAATTTGTATATCTCAATATGTACGCCGTTGATAGCAAAATCAGTTATTGCCAGGATGGACAACACCTTCAATGCCCTTAGTATGAGTGTGCTCAGTGGCTGCACCCGAGGAAGCAACCGCATCTCCTCATGTCAGGGAACCTGTTGCGTCGCCACCGGAACCATTGCAACTAAACGCTGCAACTCCAACGCCAACAACCGCGGCAGACCCAGAGCATTGATAGCTGATGCATCAGGAATGCTCTCGGCCAAACGGAGCAACGTGCACCATTTGAGTGTTCTCATTGGTACAGTGATATTCCAATTTGATCTATACGCCATACCGCCGATGCTTGCCGGAGGACGAAACACTTGTTTGTTATTTATAACATATCGTTCCTGAGTTGTCGCGTCGTAGAATACCCAAGGGTGTGTGAGAAACGAGTTTGGGTTATGGAATGTGTTAGGCTTCAGTCGAACGTAAAACACCCGACATCCTCTAAAATCCCTCCAGTAAACGTCAACAACTCGCGAAGTACGATTTGTAAATCTCAAATAAGCCCGTACTGACGAATCGGTAGATTTCACCAGAATCGACTCTCCAGTTTTCGGATTTACCTCGAATTCTTGATCTAACTCATCAGCGTCGTCCGACATCGTAGCTACTCAAGTGCACTGCGCACAGTAATCTATAAAACTTATTTGATACACGATTCACTTTGTCGTCTGCATTACACAAATTAGTCACTTCTATTTTTTACACAATGCTTTAATATCTTTGTTTCTATTTTCAGAATGATCCAGAACAAAAAGACAAGAAATAAAGAGGAACTTTCCTCTGCTTACCGAACGAAGGCACCCCGCTCCGTGCGCAAACTCCTCCCGAATCCTAAACAAAAACAAAGCTCAATACTGCAAAATTCGTTCAAATTTGAATACTATTAATCGTATCGATTCAAGTTATGTTGGTAGCATTGTCCTTCTGTCAAAGCGAAGTGCGATGGCGGTCTGCGTCGCCGTTATCGGCAAAGATGTAAGTTATAAACAATACTAACATTTCTAACAACTATGAAGTTCTTCTTTTATCATTTTGGAATTCACTAATTACAAATTAAATAATAATTCTCATTATTTTTGCATTCAATCCACGTCTTTCCAATTTGTCAACAACACATAGACAATTCATGGTTTTCTCTTCAATTGTTACACTATAAAACTAAGGAGCGAGCCTATGCAGTATTGACTTCAATAATGATTTTCTTAATTATATTTTCAATGGATATAAATATGAATTTGTTTTATTTACAGAATTCTCCGCTTTATATTGGTGGTATAGGTAACGATACAAACACAGACAATGAGTTATCACGACAGTGGTTGGTCCACACAGCTTTAGATGCACTGGAAGAACGTTTGGCAACAACAAACACAAACACAGCTGGTGGCAGCGCAAACTCATCTCGCACCGACCTTAGAGATCTTTACTTAGGTTTGCTTTACTCAACGGATACACATAAAATGTTTGTTTTAATTTGTAACATTATAATTTAACTTTTTACATATTTACAACTTTATGTTTGTGTTATATATTTTTTAGTTATGGCTATGTAACAAATACAAGAATAAAGCTGGTTCTGGTTACAAGTTCGGCGTCACCCAGTGGTAATAACATCAGGGATGCAGAAGTAAGAACAGCTTTGCGCAGACTCCATGCTTTATATGCTGACGCTATCTGTAACCCTTTTCATGTACCTGGAGATCAAATAACATCAGCGTAAGTAAATACTTAAGTATTCATTAAGTCCTTAAATGTGTATTTTAATTATAGTTAATTAGCTTCCTTTTATTCTTTCAGGAAATTTGACAAACAAGTGAAGAATCTTATGTTAAATAATGTATAAGTTTAGCTGTAATTATGTTATGAAAATATCAGCACATTTTTGTCCTAGCGCTTTCCTTAATAAATTACTACTTATATACATTTTGTTTGTATTTCTAGCTCAAAACATGCCTAAAACTAAAGAATAATTTTACAATACAGAAAAATGTAAGGAGCACCGTTCCATTGAAGACTAGGCTGTGTGAGCGGGCCCCCTAAATATGAATAAAACTTGTCTATGGTTAAACACAATCAAAAACTTTCAATAATTGCGATAATTGTCTAATAATTTGGAGTTATATAATAAGTTTTGAATGTTAATAATTAAGAAAATAAAACATCATTTTATTAAATTAGTCCTAAAAGTTAAAGTTAAAAATAAAATCTGGATTCAAACTTTTGATTGTGTTTAATTATTGCCAACCTAAAAACTTCGCAAGACGATCTCCTTTTCGTGACTTTTGCGTGGACAAGTTGTTCTCCGGTTCAGCGCTGCTCAGTTTGTTTAAAATTGTTTAACTCGACCGGAAAATAGCAATAAAATGGTAAGGAAACAATTTGTCACAATTTTGAAGTTAATATTTTATACGTAAAATTTTTTTTTTTTGAGGTTATGTTCACATGTTATTTCTATAATTCCAGGCAGCCGCCGCAGTTGCATCAGGCAAAGACCTCGAGAAGCCCCAGCAGGAATCTTCGCCAATTCATCGCATCAGAATTACGCTGACATCCCGCAATGTACGTTCTTTGGAGAAAGTTTGCGCCGACCTCATCAATGGTGCCAAGAAACAAAAACTCCGCGTGAAGGTGTGTAGAAAATTTAATTTTTAATACAAAATGCACTTTAATAGTGTAGCTATAATGTTATTGTTATTGCTTTATGTTTTAAGTGCTAGAAAAAGTCTTTTCAAAGTGCAGACTGAATGTTAGCAATTACATCAGACTGCTCATAGGAAAGATACAAAAAGAAAAGAATAACTATAATAACAGTAGCTAGTTTATATCAAATGTCTTTTGATATTTAACCCTTTTAAACATTACTGTTTCAGGGCCCAGTCCGCATGCCAACTAAAGTTCTTCGAATCACAACCCGTAAGACGCCTTGTGGTGAAGGTTCAAAGACGTGGGATAGATTCCAAATGCGAATCCACAAACGTGTGATTGACTTACATTCACCATCAGAGATCGTCAAACAAATTACCAGCATCAACATTGAGCCTGGTGTAGAGGTTGAAGTCACAATCGCTGATGCATAGGCATATCTGTCATTAAACATTTCTACATACGAATTTCTTTTATTTTTAATACTTATTTCTAGAATTAATCTTATAATAAAAATTAAGTGGGGCTTTTATAATCCTTTTGATCAGGGATCGGCAACCTGTGTCCTTAAGGGCGCAATACTAATTTTGAAAATCACCGAGGGCGCATATTTTACAAATCTGTCCACATGCCTATTATAAACTCAACTGACTACTTGCTGTATATCGCCGTTGGCAAGAGTAAGTAAATCGCTCTGGCTATCACACGTTTACATTAGTCCAGCGAGGGCGCATTAAAAATCGATCGCGGGCGCCGTGGTTGCCTACCCCTGCTTTTGATTATAGGGTTACTTTAGTTTGCAGTTTACTCCAAGGTCCGTGTTCAGAACCAACGCTCAATGATCTACTTTAAACGGGATAGTGGAGCGTCTACTCTAAAATTGTGCTGAACATAGATTCACTTTTTTTATTAAATAAGTTCAGATTATACTCAAGTAATAATCAAGTGATTACGGCTCAATCTACGCAGTGTCGTTTTTGAATATGGACCTAAAGTGTTTTAAGGGTATGTGCCTATAATAATTTTAGTGCAATGCCACTGCTGTCAGCTTGTCACCTGAATTGAGTTACCAGTTCACAGATATAGTACTTATCTTCAATAATAATATCTCAATAGGTTTATCACAATATTTAGGTCAGTTTAGGAATGTGTAAACATTCAAGCTATTTTACTTTAAAGCTATAAAATAAATTGCTGTTTTTATTTTAATTAATGCAATTATTTAGTTAAGTTGATTCGTTGCGACCATTCGGAACAGTTAACTGTAATTACGTAGTTTATTACGCAATAAAATAAAAATGTATCAACGATTAGGTCGCTATTTAAATATTGTCATTTAAAGATATGCAGGGAATTATGAATATTCATATAGGGATGTACATTTTTACTAAATATTCATGTAGCACTATCTTTCAGACAATGAAAATGTTTATTTGTATCTGGAACGGTTAGATTGGATCCTGTGGGCTTATCACGAATTTTAGTCTGGCTTTCGAACCGAGTTCGCTTCAAGCGATTTGTATGGACATTTGAGCAGCGCCGCCGCGTGCGGATTTGGAACTACAATATTTTAGATACTTTTTGTTAATTTTCAAACGTCTCGATCTTTCGTTCATTTGATAGATTGCTGGTGCTTGTTAGTCGTTAGTAAAAATTCATGATCCCGATTGCTAACGGATCCGTTTTACTTGTGACAGCTCGATTCGAAAGCCAGTCTAAATTCGTGATAAGCCCACTGTTTCCCTATTGATGTGAGTGTCGACACAGTTACACACCAGGGACACGCGGTTGGTTTCGTCTTTTAAGTAACCGTTTATGTTACATTTTCGCAGGGCTGCGATATGCAAACTTTGTTTTTTTTTAGTTAATCAATCATACTATTAAAAGTAGTTGCTAAAATATAACATAGCGTGCCTAAATAACATTACGAAAATTACACACAAACTTGTACACGCACGGGGGTTAGATGGCGGTCATAAATTATTTCGAATTACCTTTTTGGGGATAGACAGGCAAAAACTTTATTATTCTGTGTCTAATTCTGACATGATATCATATTATTTTATGGGCTATAGTAATGATCATACGACCCCAAGCTTTCTGGAGTTGAAATAGATTGTAGTCCATAAAAAGACACAACTGATACCATAGAAAAAGTCAGTTTTTTTGGCATATGGGTTTACATGTGTATTAAATATTTCGATATCTCGACATTGGCAGAATTGTCTTTGTTGACATCTGAACTCAACTTTTGTGTCTTTTGTTCCACCTTTTCTATTCATATATCATTCTAAACCTATATACAACTAAATACTTCTTTTGTTTTATCCATCTGTTTAAATCCTATCTCGAAATACGACGTTATATACGTTTAATGTATTCGTAATTTTCTATCTAGTAAGCTATTTTCATTTTTTTATTTGGGATTACAGTCGTAAAAATACAAGGGCGTGGTACACGAGGTTATATTTATATGTAATTTTATTTCTGCGACATATTTATTATTGCAAAACACGCAGATTGCGCCCGCGAAGGCACTCGAAACGTGTTTTAATGTTATCTCATCTACCTACCTCGATATGGAAGTGGTATATGATTATAGTGAAACTTATCCATTGACTTGTAGTTGTATGTGAAGGATAGACAACAATTAAATTAATGTAAAAATGGTCTATGCGGGTTTTGTAATATTTCGCTTTCCCTTTGACAGTTTCTTTGGCATTAAATCTTAAGTACTCCTTTTAAGATTTTACCTTAGAGACAAATGAATAGTCTATCACTAGGATGTGGAACATGTCTGCTAGTTATTGGTGTTCGCTCTTAATATCATATTTTCAGACCCACAGGATATGCATCAGCTGCTCGTTGTATAGTATGTCTAGGTGTGCAGATAAATAAATAATAATCTAGACACAGTACGCTGCTCGGGGCACTGCAGTAGTAAGTTCAA
This sequence comes from Tineola bisselliella, assembly GCA_028551675.1. Lineage (NCBI taxonomy): Eukaryota > Metazoa > Arthropoda > Insecta > Lepidoptera > Tineidae > Tineola > Tineola bisselliella. The sequence continues at coordinate 26,329 of JAPWLS010000863.1, read as the reverse complement.
TGAACTCGACCAACCCTCGCACCGATCAATACAGGCAGCCTGGATTTCAGTCTGAGTTCGATTGCACCAATATTAAGTTAAACTAAGCTTAACTTTGACCAAAGTCTATATTTATACTATATTACGATTGTATTTTTTTAATACTTGCGAATATTTTTTTTGTATTAATTGTAGATAATTAACATTACTGTTCCTAAACAAATGAATACATAACACTATTGAGTTATATAATATATGTGAATGAAAGAGGACATGTCAAAAGACACCTTTGCGAGAGTCGATACACCACTAACGTAAGAAACCAGATGGTGCAAAATAGTAGGTACCAACTAATATATAAAATAATAAATCGATAAAATTCAAAAAATATAGCTCTCGTAATGTAATAAGTTCCCAAATATCCTATATAATATAATTATCGCAAACTTTTTCGACCACACCCATTTTTACCATGGTTTAACATAGCTTGATAAACTAACCTTAGCAACTATTGGGTTTATATTTAGGTCCCCCTTCCAATCTAGACCACCACCCGTTTCCATAGCAACGCACACCCCAACCCATCCACCCCAAGTTTCGTATTGCGCACAATTCAATTCCGTTGAATTTTTAGTTCGCACTTTCTAGAGGATTCTAGAAAATATTTTTGTATTTTCTCTAGCCTATGCTACATTATGTGTTATACATATATTATAGAAGTACTATTATTTTGGTCAATTTGAATTTACAATATATAAATAATTATTACTTTATTATAATTGTTATTTATATCATTTTTTTTCTCACAGATACGATTAATTATAAATAAATAGTTTCTTTAGTAATAAAATGGACAATTGCGTCGTTTCTGTTAATTTTGTGCTTTATATATCTTAATACAACAAGGCATTTGTTTTTATTATTAGTTCTCGTAAATTACTTAAGTTGTACATATGAGTGGAATGTTCCTCCCGGCAATACTTATAAACGTGAGATATTGTGACGTCATCGAAGTCAGGTGCACAATTACGATGGTCAAGTATAGTTATTTTGTCATCAAACGCCTGTGTAATTAATAGAAAATTACAAACAATTCTTTATTGAAATAGTCCTGGTATTCGCTAACAATCTTGTCGCGGCGGTTAATTAAATGTCACAACAAACTTAAATAGATGTCTTTATAATTCAATAGAATAACTATAAATAAGTGTTAGTCTTAGTTAAGTGTAATTGTAATGTGTGGGCGTTAGGAAATGGGTGTAATGTGACCCCACAATTGGTCACAAATCGGGACGACTCGGCTCCATTGACAGGCAAACAAATTCTGAAACTGTATCAATTTGGAGTAAGTCATCTACGTATTACGCAATTTTTCTACCAAATTGCCATCGTATTCCTTAAGGACGAGTTGCTTGTGGTCTTCTTCTTGACGCCATTGTAGAGTCTAATGATGAGCAGGCGCACGCCTTTAGTGCCTATGCTAATAAACGAATTTCATTCTCCATGGCACCGCCCGTCATATTTTTTATAGTAACTTAATATTAAGCTAAAATGATAAAGTCCTTTCCGCTATGCCAGCTTAAGGAGACGAAACTTATTCGAATTAATAAAAAAGTTATTGAAAAATTAGTCAAGTTACTATGTCTATGGCAAATGTGCATAAAAGGCGTTTAAATATGTTATGTACAAATAAGTATTCATTGTTAACGATGACTGCATACTGTTGAATCATTGAATAATACTTGTTCGCCCACTAACAAAATGGCGGGCGCCGCTCGTCCTATTGAAATTACAATCAGATGTTGCTCAAATTTTCTTACATCTATTCTTATATATTTATACATACATATGTCTAACAGAGTCCTATTAATATGAATACAAAGCTAACAGTTTCAATTAAAAAATGTGTTTTCATTTTCCTTCCAAAACACTAATGTCAATGTTAGCAAAACTTTAGCAAACACGTGATTACTAAGAATAATTGGAGAAGAAATCTATACCCTAAACTGCATAGCTATGATACCTTTGGCTTTAATTAATGCCATTTAATTAATTTACACATTTCAGTTATATTAGATTAGATTATTTATTATATCGAAGATTGGTATCGGTTTTAAGACAAGAATATTTCCCATTACTTTTTTAATCAATAGTCCGCTCAGCACTTCCTATTTTTGTTATGTTAAGTTTATAAGGAACTAAACCAATGTGGGCGAAAAATTTAAAATTTAAATGCAAGCATAATTTGGTTAATCATTAAAAGTCATAATAAATCATTGCGCACCATTTTCTTTGTTATTTACATTGCTTTCTTTTAGGAAGACATAATTAATCTAATTTACGGCCATTTTTTCAGTAGCTTGTATTTCAAAATGTCTTATTTTGTGCAAACTCCAATCAAAAAAAAATGACAAACAGAATAAATCTAAAAATGTGTTGTCCACATATAAGCTTTTCATTAGCACGATGGCCACGGAAGTTAATTGTATTTTTATTTTTATAAATCAACATTTCTTTAAAAAAAACGGGTGTCCATAGTTTGTAAGGATTGTAGAAGGCAAAATTGGGGTATTAATTGTTCCTATCCCTAAATGTTTGGCGCAAATTTTTTGTCTAACGAGTATTGTGACTTTAGTTTTTTTAAATTTATGTATTTTAGTAGGCGTTGACAGTTATTTCTATATTCTAGTTTCCTGTTATAGCATTATTTAATTACGTTTCATTGACCTCAGAATTAGAGCGATAGATTTATTATTTATAAGAACTACGATCGCAATGTTTTATTTTAATAAGTTTATAAGTTGATTTTAAATGTATCATATATATCTATAGTTATTAGTTATATATACATACATAGTATGTATATATATAAAAGTCATAGCTTGAAAGAATTTGTTATAATTTCAGATTATAACATTAGTTTTTTCAAATTGAAAAATTTGAAAATGTTTTGTACAAAAATTTGATATATAGTTGGTAACTTTAAAATCGGTTTACCAATAAATTGACAAACATTATTCAATATTTTGAAATATATAGTTACGAGTTGATTATAAGCGATTAATAAATCACAAAATTTAGTTAAATAAGCTCGTAAAATAAAGTCAAAAGCCCTAATCAGTCGCGGGCGCACGAACACGAAGTTGGTCATTTAATTTCCACCAATCACAGCCGACGTGGTAGCAACATCGCGGAGGCGCTCGCAGCTTCAAAAATCCCACCACCAAGAACGTCTGTTCATTTATAAGTTAGTTGTAGTGATAGATACGCGTTTTAGTGACATAATTTATTAATTTATTTTTTATTTAAAACAAAATGAGGGAAATAGTTCATATTCAAGCTGGACAATGCGGGAACCAGATCGGAGCTAAGGTAAATTTTGTATAATACTTTCACTGCATTTTTTACTTTCAGGACCATTCTTTACCTTTTATTAAATATTTTTAAAAAAATAACTCGAATTTAGAATTGTCACTAAAAAGAAAAGCTGTTTAATAATATTTAAGATGGATTATAAAAATAAATGACTTCAATTTTTTTTTCAAACGATAATATGAATATTTTAGCTTTGAGTTAATCAACTGAACGGTTATGTATAATGAATTTATTTTTTATTAGTTTTTGATTAGAAACCAGAATTAAAAACATGACTTTTATTAAAGTTACGTAGGTTTAAAAAATATATATTTTGGAAAAAACATTCAATTTAATTCCTGTGTTAATAACTATGCCCTTAAAATCATTTGGCCGTAAAAACAAATAGCCCTAATTATAAATTACAACTAGATATAAGTGACGTAATATTCTTAAAAAAGCAAACATCATCTTTATTTCGGTTAAATAATTTTAAATCAAGTTCAATTGACTTCAAGGATGTCAAAAGTCGCGCGACATTATTTACTTAGTGAAGTGACCCGATTTCAGTGACTCACTCCTTGCTGTTAAGTCACTCATTTCATGGCCGCAAACGTAATGTTTGAGAAAAAATAACATTTTAAATTCATCTGAACAAATATGAATTGTCATATTTATTTTTAATAATAATACGAGTAATGCAATTATTTACAAGGAAAAAAGATTAATCTATTTTAATTGCCCATTTTAACATTTTATCTCCATGACCTGATTAGGATAAGCAGAGTTCAGTGTATTATCTTTATCTAGAAGATTACGTAAACGGTTATTCATCCCTGCATTCTTTTATAAGTATGTAACAGAAAGATGCGCGAGAGCAAGATAGGCAGCTCTAGCTGACTATAACTTAATTGAACAAACAATGCCAAATCATGTTCCCACGCATTAAAATGTAATAAATTTTAAATTTATATTTACGTCTACCATTTTATTAACAGTTAAGTTTGTTGCTGTTTGCAAATGGCTAATAGAAATATCATTTGGCCACGCCATTTTAAAGTAATGATTCTTGAAGTTTCACCAACGATTCCGCGATGCATGTAATTTGTGGGCCCCCGTTGCCAACCTAACCGCTCTATTGGCTCCGATATCAATCTTACAGCCAATTAAATTTACTTTTTTCAAGCTTTCTTCCTCCTTGCAATTTTTACATTTTAATTATTGTAGTTAATATAAAATTGTGCTTGATAAAGATTGTAATATGGAATTCGTCATTTAGTCAAAGATTTATAATTTATATTGATAAACACATACACTTTATTAGTAATGTTTTTTTAATAATAATGCATGACTACTTTTTTTATTATTAATATTATATGTATATTTTTCGCGCTTATTGACATTTTCCCTCCAAGTTTTAGTAACAGTTGCACTACTATTGAAAGTAATTGGCTTTATCGGCTCGACCCCTTTGTCTTAAAAAAATAGTTTGACGTTTCGCTAGGGATGCATCTTTTATGTTTTTTTTATTTGAAAAATCAATAATCGTCTGACAAAAATTGCAGAGTTGCTATTTCTCAAATAAACTGCCGTGAACTCGCGTATTTACAATGTTTAAAACGTGAGACTTATAAATTAGTAATTGTTTGCATTTTGCACATGAGTGCTATGAATCATAATAAATGTTGGTATCATTTCAATGGAATTCCATTCTCGGAAAATTGATGCCGTCTCAGACTTATTTAGTACATTTATCAAGTTTATTGTTTTGTTGTTCTTATTTCTACTATTTCGCAGATTATGAGTTAAATCAATGCATTTTTATGAGCTAAATTAATCTTTAATTAAGTAAAATTTAGATACAGTACAACACCTTTTTTTTGTAAAGACAATTGCACACATAAATGTATTGGGTTTACCTCTACACCTTAAGAATAGTAGGCAGTTTAATGGATGCTTATCAGCTCAAATAATTTATTACATCTTAAACGTGTCTTTTTATCTCGTAGGCGTATCACGCACATACTTTCGTTTACGTGTGTAGTAACTTGCTTAATCTAATATCAGTTGTATGGGCGTATGTTTATATTATAAAATAAATTAATAGTTGATTGCCTTACTTTTAAAATTTGACGCAAACATATGGTCAAAACCCACACAATCAATTAATTGGCTAGTCAAATTCAATGATCGAAGTTCTTCTGTTTAAAGCTTAAAACCCAAAGAGACTAAAGTATGTTACGCTACAAGTTAAAATGTCAGTTTGGTAGGTATAATATGGAAGCAATTTGAACGCATCTTTAAATGTTGTATTATTTCAATTGTAATGCTAAATGCCTAGTAACAAGCGTGTAACTGGATGTTTTATTAATAATGTCACATGCGAAAAATTTTAAAAGCACATCAAAAGAATATTCAAATTTAAAATAAAAGATATGTTATTTATCATTGTTTCACGGACAATTTCACGTCGTGATTACAAACCGAAACAATAGCCGCGTTTATGAAAAAAACTAGACCGGTGATCTCATCCGTTATGGCGTCTGCTTTTCTCTTTTACAAATTTTTAATCTGGCTGCGATTTATAGCGAATCGAGTTCATAATTTAGCGGCGATTGAGATGACGTTGGCTTCAAGTTTCAACCAAAATAAATCAATTACTAATCTCACACTTATTATGACTGTAACGTATCTCCTTTGTTTTTTGAAAGAATATGTGAACCATCTGAGTTTTGTTTAATTATTGATTTAGGTAGCAAAAGCTAAAATCATACTCAGTGTAAATGGGAAATTTTTTCTTGTATGAGAATGAACGAAAGTATAAACAATAAAACTGTAATGTATCAATTAAATATATCGATTTGTTGCTTATGAGTTATGACCTCTAGATTTTAAAGGAGTATTTAGTTTTACCATGTCTAACGTGAATGGTGAAATACGTATAGGTATATAATATAATATAATATAATATAATATAATATAATATAATATAATATAATATAATATAATATAATATAATATAATATAATATAATATAATATAATATAATATAATATAATATAATATAATAGTAAAATCGTTAACAATTCAAAAGGCAGACATAATGTAAAATAGAGTATGATAAAAAAATACCGTTTACCACCAGAAATACCGGCCATCTAAGAGTTTTCCCTTTATGATGGAAGTACTTAACCAATCCGTGATTTATGCGGGTATGCCAAATACCATAAAACAAGTTGCGGTTGAGATTTAACTGCTCATGGATTTAAGTGCATTTCTAAAAATAACGAGTGTGGCACTCGACGAGAGGATGAGCTTTTTATAGCCTCAGTGCAGTAGCCGTCAGGTCAATGACCTCCCTATCCTTCAGGCATACTCTCGACGATAGCGACTCAAGAATCCATTATTATCAGTCACGAAGAATTCCAAATTCAAAATCATATTTTCTTCTTTTATTAGCCATTAATCAGGTGTTTAATGAAGATGTCGAGTATTTTCAACAAGAAATTACGAAATTTTAAAACATATTATACTACAAAGATGTCAAAAGCAATTAATTATTTGTCAAAGAGTGACGTCATGACGCAGTGTTGAGGTAACGCGGTTTACTTAGCCACCAGACTCTGTAACTGTCGGGGTTGAGTCTTGTATAAAGACAACATGACAGTTGGCCAGACAATGCAAGTAGAAATTAGGGTTTCCCCAACAATAAGCCTTTGAGTAGTAAAATGTTCTCACGGACATTTTAGGCTTATTGTAATTTCAACATAAAATCACTTTGACATAATTCAGTAATGAATAGACGATTATCTTAATTATAAAAAGTCGCTTTCTTAATAGATTTGTAATCAATAACTAAAAAAATATAAATTAATTTTATGTTAAAAATTATATTCGATAAATTATGATTTAACACTAGATTTACCAGACCAGTCAAAATGACTGGTCTTGCAAGATCAAATTAAAATTCCTACTGCGTGTAACGTTTTATTTAATTCTTCTAATCTTCTTTAATTTATAACAGAAGAATTAATTTTATGAATTTTATATTTCTAACAAATATATACTTTTTTGGTTTTGGTAGAAATAGGTATATTTAAGCTGGTAAATCTAGTGTTAAACCGCGTGTAGTACGTCACTAATGGCAATAAGCAATTGTCTTTTCAATTTTTGCTAAATTTTATTAACGGACAATCATCATAACGTGTCGATTGTATAGTAATGCCTTTGTATGTTTAATATAAAGAAATGAACGTGTTGTTGTGACTAAAATCCTACGTCAGCATGTAACAATCCAATACTTTCATTGCGCCTTCTCTTATCTAGTTACAGGTCGAAAGTAGCTCTCTCGTTCAATGAACATCCAGCACCTTTCACTTTTTGCATTAACACGCAAAAAATATGACTTTTTAAAAGTATTACCCATCAATTAGTGTTCAAAATAATTATTAAGAAATATTCTTTTAAAAATGTTACAGTAACTTTTTGGTGATGGATAATTTGTCTTCTTATAAAATAACTACACGGTACATATTTTTGTATGTCTCCAAAACTAAAAATTTAACAAAAATAATTAAAAAACCTTTAGTTATACCATTCAAGTTCAGAATTCAACACTTTAAAGAAAATTTCAATATATATTTCCCTCGATCAATGAATAAAAGATAAAATAAAAATTAAATAGTTTTTGGTAATTCTCTGATAAAAGTCAAAATGCGTCAAATTGACGCGTCCCGTAAACCTAGTGTTAAAATATTATTAAAAGCAATTTAAGACATTTTTTAAAATAAACAATTGAAAACGGAAAGGTAAGAATTTCACAAAAACAAAAACGAAATTATACCTAGACTTTTAGTTATAAATAAATGTTTTTTTTTGTATTCATTCACGATTCCAAGAAACGTTAAACCCTGAACCAAAACGTTGTTGCTATATTTGTTATTCATTTGGCCTTTTATGGTTGTGTCAATCGAAGCGAGGCCCTCCGCAGCACACCCACTCCCCCAGCCGCTGGTGACATCATACGAGACACTCGTTTGTTATTCATTCATTACATATTAAGTGGCTATTCTATTTATTACACGTAGAGCTAACGTATTTATTATATAAAAATATAGGTATAGTTACACATTAATTTATGGTTTTTGTTTCATTGGTGACAAAATTGATAGCGGCTACTACAAAAGTATTAGGTTTAATACTAGTATATTTATAATTAGTTGTTTCAGGCGTTACTTTGCGGAAATCCATATTAAATGAAATTAGTTAAAATTATTTTGCTTATAATTCCCGCTACAACATTCAGTAATTTGTCTCGACGCGTTTCGCCACTTCACGTATCCTGATGATGCCACGTGAAGTGGCGAAACGCGTCGAGACAAATTACTGAATGTTGTAGCGGGAATTATAAGCAAAATAATTTTAACTAATTTCATTTACTAGTATATTTGTTCGATCTCTAAATATAGTATGTCTAGAAAACACTGTCCAGATTGATCAAGTCACTACACCGTTATGTTCTACAGAATGACCTACAGTTAGAAATTAGATACAAATATCCTTTTTGATATTTCTTAATGGAAAAAATCCGTTAGCATCAATTAAGAAGTCACGAATTCTACTGTCAATACAAATAGAAGCGATTGTGACCTCCGATAACTTTCGACACTTTATTCAATTAATATATAATCTAAACAAAACGTCCGCAAACACTAAGTGAGCCGTCAATTTGTGAAATCCAATATAACGGGATAGAATTTCACCAAACAGATCCGATTACGATGACTCAGCATATTGTATTTGAACCAACCAAATACAATTATCAGAGGCATCTGTAAGTGAAATCTTGTCGCGTACAGTCCCCAATTCCTTTCAAGGCGAATCGAAATTGATTACTTTAAAGCCCCAAACTTATAAGGAGTGATAGCCTAATATGGGAGAGACCAGTGGAGTCAGTGAAGCCAGTAACCGTAGGCGTCGCCTGTCGCTCGCCGGCAAGGCAACCGACATCGCACACGCCTGCTGTAACTCATGCTATTGTCTTGCGTAATCCCTGAGATGTAGTAGTCATTAAATATGTATTATGGTTCCTGTCTACCGATCCATGCTTCATTGGACTTGATTGTTCGTGGTTATTTCATTACAGCTCATTTCCTTTCGTTTCTTCTATATTTGCTTTTATTGTATAGTTAGCTGTATTTCGCATTAAGTATTATTATATTTATCTAATAAAGCTGTGTATGAAGATATCCGTTACTCAGCTGAAGTACATTTAACGGCGATAGCGAGAAAGCATTTAAAAGTGGCACGTTTTAAACCGGTTTGAAAGTAAGAGATATGTACGAACAATTGTTATGGAATGCAAAGGGCTATTTCTTTATGCGCTTATAAAAAATTATAACGTATTTTTTAATAGGAAAGAGTGGTCGTAATCGGAAGCTCAAACTTAAGTATTTAACTTTTATTAATTCTTGTTCACAGTTCTGGGAAATCATCTCTGACGAACACGGCATTGACCCCACTGGTACCTACCATGGAGACTCAGATTTACAACTTGAACGTATCAACGTCTACTACAATGAGGCTTCCGGGGGCAAATACGTCCCCCGCGCTATCCTTGTCGACTTGGAGCCAGGCACCATGGACTCGGTACGCTCCGGACCTTTCGGGCAGATCTTCCGTCCCGATAACTTCGTGTTCGGACAATCTGGCGCCGGTAACAATTGGGCCAAGGGTCATTACACCGAAGGAGCCGAATTAGTAGACTCTGTACTCGATGTAGTACGCAAGGAATCTGAGTCATGCGACTGTCTGCAAGGTTTCCAACTCACACACTCACTCGGAGGTGGTACGGGCTCTGGTATGGGTACTCTACTCATCTCTAAGATCCGAGAAGAATATCCTGACAGAATCATGAACACATACTCTGTAGTCCCCTCGCCCAAAGTATCAGACACCGTAGTTGAACCTTACAACGCGACTCTTTCAGTACATCAACTAGTAGAGAACACAGATGAAACATATTGCATCGACAATGAGGCTCTTTATGACATCTGCTTCCGTACACTTAAGTTATCCACACCTACCTATGGAGATCTTAACCATCTCGTTTCCCTAACCATGTCCGGTGTCACCACATGCCTCAGGTTCCCTGGCCAATTGAACGCTGATCTTAGAAAATTAGCCGTCAACATGGTACCTTTCCCACGTCTTCATTTCTTCATGCCTGGATTCGCTCCTCTCACATCCCGCGGAAGCAGATCCTACAGAGCCTTGACTGTACCGGAACTAACACAACAAATGTTCGATGCCAAGAATATGATGGCCGCATGCGACCCACGCCACGGCCGTTACCTTACGGTCGCCGCCATCTTCCGTGGTCGCATGTCCATGAAGGAAGTCGACGAACAGATGTTGAACATCCAGAACAAGAACAGCAGCTACTTCGTCGAATGGATCCCGAACAACGTGAAGACCGCCGTGTGCGACATCCCACCTCGCGGTCTCAAGATGGCTGCCACCTTCATCGGCAACTCGACCGCCATCCAAGAACTGTTCAAGCGCATCTCAGAGCAGTTCACCGCCATGTTCAGACGCAAGGCTTTCTTGCATTGGTACACAGGCGAGGGCATGGACGAGATGGAGTTCACAGAGGCGGAGAGCAACATGAACGATCTGGTCTCGGAATACCAGCAGTACCAGGAGGCTACCGCTGATGAGGACGCAGAGTTCGACGAGGAACACGAACAAGAGCTCGACCACTAACTGTAACAGTTGCCAAGTGACACTCGCCATTCAGTTACAAGACACATGTAACATTAATGATTCCTATAAAGTTACTGCTTCCTAACGATTAACAGAATGCACTCGGATAACTAAAAACGCATACAAAGTTTATGTATTTATTAATACTACACTAGTAGCCTCATTGTTAAGATCTGAAATATTAAGGCTGAAATTCATTGACAGTTGGGACAACACTATACATTAGTTCTAACTTTACGTACAACATGGCTTCAATAAGTTATATATTATGTATAATAATTTAATGTATAAATTAAAGTGTTTTTATGTAATTAATATGTATTCATTTTATTTCTGACTTACTGACCTAACTCTCGAAAACATCCCGTAAGTGACATCACTATATAAAACAATGGCCTTGTACAGGTTAATGCTATATTAGGAGATATGTTTTGTACATACATATGTAGATTATAATTCTCAATATACGTGCAATAAATTTTTTATCATGTTAAGATAAAAGATAAAGTAATAATACAAAATTGAGTAACAAAAAATATTAATGTCATTGCCATTTGCCGGTTTTTAAACTCCGTTAACTCATTGAATAGCTCACTTAGTGACATCACTAGCCTTGGTTATTTATAGTGATGCACTTACACGTTATGTAGTTCTTTTGATAACACGGTGATGTCATAATATGTCATCTTATGTTTAATTGGAACAATTGTTTACATTCAATAATAATGATTCAAAAATATGTTATTATTGTAATTATTCATATCGAATGCAAGAAAAACAAGATTATAATATGTACCTTAACTTTTATCTCTATATGCAAACTAATTTAAAAGTAATAATAATAATAAATACTTTATTGCTTTTAAAAAAGTAAAAATAACGCTGATACAAATTAACTCATAGGAAACAGATTTAGAGCAATTGGCGATCTTATCACTAAAAGTAATTTCTTCCAGATAACCAATTGTCATAGAAGAAGCAGTAATAGTATTGGGCAATGCAATTTAGATAAATAAAATACATAAATATAAGTAAACTAAATATATAATGAACACACACATATATAATTTTAATATATACAAATATTATTTAGAAGGAGATAGGTATAGTGATTTAAGTTTAAGTTTAAAGGTAGGAAGAGATGGTGCAGATTTTATAGACTACAACTATAAAAATATATAACACATACATAATCATAATTGAATTTAGTTACTAGAAGCCGTTACTCACCCTCCCAGACAGCCCCCAGAGGGAGTTCCCCTCATTCCGTTCCCCGCATGCGGTCACCACAGTTCGACCCCCACATATATCGATTTTGCGATGTTTTCGCATCAAATTCGGATGCCTGAGGTATAAATATCCGATGTTAGATAAAGTTCCCATTATCCTGACTTCTTTGTTAATTACTAATACATATAAGTAAACATATATGTATGTAAGGAAAGGAAGATGACTAAGCGATTATAATACATTAAAACAGCCATTCTCAAAGTGTGTTCCGCGGAACCCTAGGGCTAAAATACTGCAAAGATACCTACCAAAGGTTACATCTAAATATTCCAACTAAATATTACGTAATATTACATTGCAATATATTCATTCGCAATTCATAAATACATATAAATCAGTTTTTTATAATTATATTAAGGCTTTTTCCTTCGCCAAAAACGTATGAGAACCGCCGCGCTGCATTGAAAAATTATCGTCAATCAGTAAAGCTGATCTCAGTGTATCCACAATAAAACTACATGCACAGAAAATCTAGTTGGCCTAGAAATTTATGTTAAGTTAAGTATTTATATGACCTTCGACTAAAATGAATTTAACTACTACGTATAACCCTCTACATTTAATGATGAGCATATCAAGCTACTTACAAAAGAATACGACGGGTGTACAATATTAAATGAGTTATACAGATTTCTTGTTTGAAAATTTTTCACATAGACGAGCTTACCAGCTTACTTACTTAATGCCAGCTAACCTTTGTCGGCGTGAGCGGTGATATTCGGTGCAATGAAATAATAACTAAATCTACACAATACATACATGACATAAAATAATAAATAATAATATATACTTAAATACATACACATTTATAAAGAAAAGTTACAAGTTAATTAAATAAATAGTAGAATTAAGAGATATTATCATATATAAATTTTTAAATACCATCTGTCAAATAACTGCTTCATCATAAAATATACTACTGAAGGAGACTACTCTTAGATTCTGAATGATAATGAGAAGCTTTGCAGTCGTCATTAACAAAAACCGATGCAACGCGACTACGATAGCTGTGAAGTTTACGAAACGATATGTCGGACATTACGCATACAATAATCTTTTAAATTAGTTAAATCATGTACATTGCTTCAAACATGTGATTGCAACGAAGTGGGAATCTAAAAATATGTGTAAGGACCGTGGAAGATGTGCTTGCCTCAACCAAAACACAAAAGATAGCAATCAGTTGTATAGGCGTGTCTGTATACATAGATAACTAATGTAATTGTAACAAAATTGACCTCCTTAACCGGAACTGGTTTCCTACACACTCCTGTGGGAGGGCAGTGTAGGAGTACAGACCTTCAAATTAACTTTCATTGCATAAATACACTACGATTTATATATTTGTTCATTGACAATAATCATAGCGAATACAATAGTTTAACACATACACGTCAGAGGTCGCTTCTTTACCCCAATTATTAGTAAATAAACATACAAAATTTAACTAAATAAGAGGAAAATATGTAGAAATAATAACAGCAGTGACAATTTATCGCACGTGTAAACATGTATTAAAAAGATACAACCCAAATACATAATATTATTTCACTTGAATGCCATTTTTGGTATAGCTTTTGCGTGAAAGTTGAAAATCCAACTGATTTAAAATTACGTGACTCCTTCGTGACTCATCTGCTGCACAATACTATGAGTCATCGAAAAGACTGGCGAGAATAAAAAAGGGCTGTTACATCGATTATTTTTCAACCAAGGTCTTTTATTGGGGTTATTTTAATTTTATGTTCAATACATAATTAAGTATGTTCTTATTTATTTACACACTTCAGCATTATAAACAAATTAGGAAGAAAAATGCTGCGAAATTTACACCTAACAGATACTTTTTCCTTCCTTTAATTAGATCAAAGATGACGTAATAGGGAGAGGAACCAAGCTTAACTTCTGTCCTCAAAACTAAACGTACAAGTAACTATGCACCATATTTCTAAAGGAGAAAAGGGGCAAATACTTTGAAGAATTCTAAGTATAGATTTTCCAGGCTTAACCCGCAAGTCTAGAACATGGACCACACCCAACAATGCGGTACTTTCGCCGCATAATGGTGGCGAACAATTGCTTTTTTTGTTTTACTAGTATGTATATTAAAAAGGTTAATTATAGTTTCAACTGACATGGAAGAGAACCCAATAATTTAGAATAATGTTAACCGTACTGAAATATATGCAACCTATATTTATTTAATGTTAAGTTAGACACCAATAATAAAGAAAGATAAAAAATCTAAATAATTACTTGTTATTGATTGTCTTTGATTACAATATTGATAAACAAAAAACTAACAAACATGTTTATTTATAACAGTGAATCATTCATAATCTTTCTCTAAGCGAAATGTTTTTTCATCAATGCAATAATAGAAAGACTATTCTGTATTAAATAAACTTATTTAGTCAATGACGGTTTTAATTCTATGATGTCAGTATAACCAACATGGCAATACTAAATCATCCATCTGCTTCTTGTTATACTGATTTCTTTAACAAATACTAAAAATACAGCTTTATTATAAATCTAAATAAGAGTTATATATTTTAGACAAGACTTTCTGTACAAATTTTTAATGTTACGAATATATATGTAGAAATAGAAATAATGAAGAATGTTCTGGTACATGACTTCCTTAGCGTTTAGAATGTTGGCTGTACTTATACTAGCGTTGCTTTTCAACCAATGAGAAGCAAACAGTATTTAATAGTGAAGTCTATTTTCGATATATCGATATTTAACTTTTATTTAATTTAATATTTTTTTATACAAAATGTTGGTTTAATTGAAAGATAAAATATTTGATTGTTACTCTTTTGTTCATAGGAATTTAATAGTCGTAGAAAATTATAAAAATTGTATTATACCTATATTTGTATGAGAAATATTATTTTAAATTTTAAAAGTACTTTAACTAAATAATCATAAACTAGGTGTCATACGAAAAAGAGTAATTGAAATTAAGCTTAATTTTAAGGACTATCTTCGTTATTATAATACTATATTTATTTTTTTAATAGATATTTATTACAAACATATATTTTATCTATAAATAGAATAGTTTAGTACATTTAGTCATCCTTGTATGAATTCATGTGAACTAAATACCTTAATTATTGTATTTGTATTTAGTTAAAATTTATAGACGTACATAACGTACTGCAATGCGGTATTAATTTTATCGATACTTGCGAAAGTGTTTCAAAAATACAACACTATAAGAGTTAACCAACGGCCTGGCCCCCGATCCCTTTTATTCTTCGAGTTCGTGCAGCCGTGTGAATACGTGCGTGCGGAGCAAACAGATTTTTAGTGTTAAGTAATTTATTAGGTTCACATATTCAATATGAGGGAAATCGTACACATCCAAGCTGGCCAGTGCGGCAACCAAATTGGAGCTAAGGTATGTGCACTAATTCATTTGTTTTTCATTTAAATTTAGTTCGATTTTTGATAACGGCTAATGGCGAGCGGCCGGCATCTTGTTAGCCACAGTGGCGATGCGGAATCATTATTTTACAACTATCCGCTTGAGTTTATAGCAAAACATAATTATTTTGAACATTACAATAATGTTTAGATTAATTTGTGATGGTTTTTGAACCTTGAAATAAAGATTTGGTGGAATAAGCATATGTATATCTAAAGTATGATTCATATGTGCCGTGACGTTGAGTTGACGATAAATTGCGATTTTTAAGTGAGTTTAATGTATTTTCTCCTGGGCCCCGCCTTATTTTGTGATATCGATCCGCTGTTCAACCCGGTTTCCACGTGTTCCGCCGCCATCTGTCGCGGAATGGACTGATATAAATTATATTTATTAACTGAAATAACTGGTTTCATGCTAAAATTAACGTTTTATAGTGCCTAAAAGCTGTTTTCTTCATCTCTTTTATATTACTTTATTATGTTATCTTGAATTATATGCAATGCGTTCTTTGTGCTATTCTATAAACACCCCTAAAACGTTACAAAGAAAAAACCAGTAATAATTCCCGCGTGATTTTGTCCGTTGAAATGGAGCGTTTATTTTGAAAATCGAATGGCGTCCTTAGATAAGGACGACCAATCACAACGCTCCGTTTCTAACGAACTTTCAATACAAAAGAACACGTCGTGTTAAGGAAACGTTTTTTTTATTGATAACTTTAAAAATATTTTCATTACGTTAGCAGTATAATACTTTTTTATTTAATTTCTTTTTAGAGATATCTAATTAGGTCACCTCAGTATATTTATACTTATCTGTATAATGATTAAAAATGCAATTCCATTGTTTTAAATTCACACATGAATTATTGCTACAGAAGTATTTCTCTTCTCACATTTTCTTCATTTACATAAGAATTGTTTTCACCATTCAGACTGTTTTTTACCTACGTACTTATATACCGAACTAGATACATGTGCCAATCTTTAAGCATATTTGAGTACATACTGGGGTCCCATGAGTGGAATAAAAGCATGTTTCCAGACAGTAAGTAATTTTCGCTGTCTGCTGGGAGTAGTAGTGTGTGCACACTGCACAGCCCAGATAAACGGAGCGCCACTGCTCATCCACCAGGAAAAGGTCGTTCCATGGACGTTTCATTACTCGCTCATGACGGCACACGAAGCTAATAAAACACCACCTGTCTGCAGTGTGCCAGCCGTAGTTTTGTAAATTCCCCACGAAACTTGTTTGGGTAAAAAAAGACAAAAAAATCTGATGACTGTCGACAGACGTGTAAATTAAAACCGTATTTTGAAAGAATTAGTTATCTGTCTGGTTTGAGTCAAAATGTAACTTGCAGTTTCTATTAAATTCTCCTTTTTTTCTCGTTACCCTTTTTTACCCCTCATAAATGTCAAATTCCGTTCAGAAAGGGGATTTCCCCCAGATCGGCAACTCTGCCCGTCTACCGCTTTATTGAGTTTTTAAGTAAATATACAGTAATGGATATAAAAAATGCACTATATACAGGGTGGATACGACAAATATTTAAACATGATAACTCGCGTTTGTAATTTAAAAAATAAAATATTCTATAGAAAATATAATAAAATACATAAGTATTTTTATCGAGTTTGAATAGTTGTCTAATTTTTGCTCTCTAATTGTAAAGTCACGTTTTTTCAAACTTTTTATGCGCGTGATAATAGTATAAAATAGGTAAAATTTATTAATTATAATTCGCGGCCGGTCTGTTCCGAGTTGAACGCCCTCCCGTGCGCTTCCGCGAGACCAAAATGGACCGTCTCGTTTTTAGATCATTGTGAAATGAGTTACTTTTATAGTTGAACCGTCGTGCAATACTCGAGTTATTGTTTTAACGAGCTTCTATTGAAGTTTATTGATTTCTAGAATATTATCACGTAATAAAATAGAACTGGAGTCTCTCCATACAAACTGACGCTCTAACATCTTTATTTAAATTTAAAAATAGTAATATGAAGGACAATGACGCTATGACAAATTGATTCTAAAATGGCGGTGATTGTGACAATAATTTGAAACTGAATCATGGAATCTAAAATTTAGCGAAACACAATGATCGAGTCTATTTGGCTGTTTGCCAGATGCATTTAAAAAGATAACAAGGAAGCGCTCTTATTCCTGCCTATGACAGAAATAAAGTCGTGTAAGCGTTTTTAGGTGCTTACCGTCAAATAATATTCATTGGGAAGCAGGAATAGAAATTTTGTGCACTTGATATCAAAACTAGAAATATTACTCACGTATAAAGTCTGCTTATTATTATTTGTTCTCTGTCACTTGAATAGTGAGTGAAAGAGATACCAAATGAAATGAAGCATAGATATAAAACAATTGACAATTTAAGTGTTTAATTCGTATAAATTGACTGATAGCTAAAATACCATGCTAAAACAAATAGCTATCAATTAAAATAATAGAAAAAGATTCTTAAATCAAATTTGTAGGTATTTCAAATGTATAAGCAAGATAATAATGTTTCAATAATAATCTTATGTTAACACTAGAGATAGCGTTATATCGGTTTACTTATATCAATGTGATATATGATTGTTAAGAATTGTTGGAAAATTTGAAATCCCCAATTATTCAGCTCAATGTAAGTTATAGTAACTTTCATGTGAACGTTATTCGTGTTACACAAATAGCTACGTTTTATCGTCGACATTTTCTATCAAGATTTTAATCAGTTATCGACCAACTTTCTGTTAAGTGCTGATTGTTACCCGCACGTACGCGACGTGCACTTTTGTAGAAAAATGCAATAATTACATCATCACGTTCTCGAAGTATGGTTGATATTCACTATATATAAAGATATTGGTGACATCATCTCGACCTAAAAGTAAGGCTGACAGATGTCTGAGAGTTTTGAAAGTAGCAACTGGTCGTAAAGTCGGTAACTTATGGCGAGACGAGTTCACGGCGTTCACCACTTATATGGTGCCGTTATACACGAAAGTGGGCGTGCACTTACAGCTCTGACTAATTATCGAGGCACTGCAGCAACTTCGATAAGATTATGTATTGTTTTTGTTTTATATATATGAAAATATATCGTGTGTAAGTTGGCTGGGTGCGTCCCACGCGTAACTGGAACGGCCGCGACATTATGCAAATGCTTTTTGTTTCTATACCTGCCGCTATGGCGACGCGGTGACTCATCCCTGCACGCACGGCCCACTCGCGCCGATCGCATGATTGCCCCCTAAGCTGTGGGAATAAATAAACTTATCATGTAACGTATTATATTGTCAGCCATTGATAATTTAACTAACGACACCTTTCTTTTGTTTTAGTTCTGGGAGATCATCTCCGACGAACATGGCATTGACCCCACCGGCGCCTACCATGGCGACTCTGACTTGCAGCTGGAGCGCATCAACGTTTACTACAATGAGGCTTCAGGCGGCAAGTATGTGCCTCGCGCCATCCTTGTCGATTTGGAGCCGGGCACCATGGACTCTGTTCGCTCAGGACCTTTTGGACAAATCTTCCGTCCTGATAACTTCGTATTTGGACAGTCTGGCGCTGGTAACAACTGGGCTAAGGGTCATTACACGGAGGGCGCCGAGCTCGTTGATTCAGTCTTGGACGTAGTCCGGAAAGAGGCAGAGTCTTGTGACTGCTTACAAGGGTTCCAACTGACACACTCGCTCGGAGGTGGTACCGGCTCTGGCATGGGTACCTTGCTCATCTCTAAGATCCGAGAAGAATACCCTGACAGAATCATGAACACATACTCCGTAGTCCCCTCGCCCAAAGTATCAGACACCGTAGTTGAACCTTACAACGCCACATTATCCGTACATCAGCTAGTTGAGAACACAGACGAAACATATTGCATCGATAATGAAGCTCTCTACGACATCTGCTTTAGAACATTGAAGCTGTCGACCCCCACATACGGTGACCTGAATCATCTTGTGTCTCTCACAATGTCTGGTGTAACTACATGTCTTCGATTCCCTGGTCAGCTCAACGCTGATCTCAGGAAGCTCGCCGTCAACATGGTACCTTTCCCACGTCTGCACTTCTTCATGCCTGGATTCGCTCCTCTCACTTC
Source organism: Tineola bisselliella (assembly GCA_028551675.1). Taxonomy (NCBI): domain Eukaryota; kingdom Metazoa; phylum Arthropoda; class Insecta; order Lepidoptera; family Tineidae; genus Tineola; species Tineola bisselliella. The sequence continues at coordinate 6,389 of JAPWLS010000863.1, read as the reverse complement.
CCGCGGCAGCCAGCAATATAGAGCACTCACGGTACCAGAGCTCACACAGCAGATGTTCGACGCCAAGAACATGATGGCCGCATGTGACCCACGCCACGGCCGTTACCTTACGGTCGCCGCCATCTTCCGTGGTCGCATGTCCATGAAGGAGGTCGACGAACAGATGTTGAACATCCAGAACAAGAACAGCAGCTACTTCGTCGAATGGATCCCGAACAACGTGAAGACCGCCGTGTGCGACATCCCACCTCGCGGTCTCAAGATGGCTGCCACCTTCATCGGCAACTCGACCGCCATCCAAGAACTGTTCAAGCGCATCTCAGAGCAGTTCACCGCCATGTTCAGACGCAAGGCTTTCTTGCATTGGTACACAGGCGAGGGCATGGACGAGATGGAGTTCACAGAGGCGGAGAGCAACATGAACGATCTGGTCTCGGAATACCAGCAGTACCAGGAGGCTACCGCTGATGAGGACGCAGAGTTCGACGAGGAACAGGAGCAGGAGATCGAGGACAACTAGATCTTCTATTATTTATAAACCATAGCTTCTAGCCGACAAAATGAGATACACATTTAGTATATATTATAAACCTCTTTTCTCTGTCCGCTCCCAGACCCGTGGTCTCATCGCGGTTTGGGCGCGCACTAGAGTGAAGGGCGCTAACATTCCCCATGTTTTCCTTGACCGGCGGCATCTCTGAGGCTTGTTGAATAATAAGTTCTGTTGACATCGCCTATCGTCTTGACATATTCCGCTATGGCATCCGTCATCTAAAGGAAAAAGAATCTTATTTATAAGGCTGAACCTAAGTTATTTTTAATAATTTCATTGACAGTGATTTTGTTAGCTGATACGTATGACTATCCAACTTTATTATGTCACGGCTTGTGAATAATTATATGGTTTTATGTATCTACACAATCGTGTTTTATTTATACCTACCCGCCTCAGAACTTGCCGTATCAAGCTGTAGCCTATTTAGGGGACAGGGCTCGCACCTAAAATTGCGGATGGAATGTTTAAACATGGCAGTCCGGATGTTCGACGTGAATGTTAATCTTCGTTCTTAATAAACTTAGTCATCCTTTGACTGCATACCAGTACATATTATACATTGATGCTTTTAGCGCTACAAATGAAAGTTAACGGTGTGTGTGTGTGTATAGACTGGACACGTCAGTGGAGTGCTATAGGCTAAGCTTACTGCGGCTGTAACGGGGCTTAGCAAACTCTGGCATGCGAATAAAACATTATCATAATATAGATAGCTGAAGGAAGTCGCAGATTGTATAATTTTAACTGTACTTTTACTAGAGAATTTGTCATTTTGATTGAAAGCTTTATAAATTTACAATTTAAAATGAAGTTGAAATATAGTCATGATAAAAAACTACTAAAAGGGGACTACTATATGTATATTTTTTGTTATAATTAGCATGCAATGTTATATTCTCAAGGTTGTAAGCTACGCACTTCAAGGACATTACTTCTTGAGTAATATATCGACCGAAACGTACTTCTTATTATCAGAAAAGTTCATTGACCGTTTCCAACTTTAATATTATTTTATTAGCAAGGGAGAGGCAGAAGTGTATTACGTGTATTTCATGCAGTAAAATTTAGTATATAATCCAAGTTAGCGACACGCCTCGACCGGGCGGCTTGAGTGGTCGATAAACTCAGACGAGACCTGGCACGTTTGGAATACATAAAATTTAATAAAATATGTTCAGCGCCATCTAGTTATTAGTGGGAGAACTATATAAATTATTTAAGTTACCGATAGATGTCACTGATATACTCATATTTAATGCCGTATGCAAACTGCGTTTGCAATCTATTTATTTACTAAAGTTGCCACTGGATGTCGCTAGTATGCTTAAAATTTAATAATTATGAAACAGAAGAACGTGTATGCTTATAATACACGTCGATTTTTTGATTTTATTTCCGCTTATATTCATATTCGCAATACTAAATAAAAATAACAGCGAAATTTTTTCTCTTAGAAACGACGGTTTATTTCAGTTAAAATAAATATAAAAGAAATTTATTCACTTTTTTCCACATTTTATTACACAAATATTTATGAAAACGGCCATTTGTCTATTTCTGATTGCTACCGCGTTTCAAGTCGAGCTTATATGAACTGTGGAACAATTTATTATTGAGTTAATAAAGTAAATCAGAAAATGTATCATCCGCGTGATGCTCGCAAAATGTACTGCGTTGTATCTAATATAGGTAGGTATTTATAAAAAGCATATCATAATAGACCTTTAGACATTTGAAAGTTTTTTGTTTTATAACAATTTTGAATGCAAAATATTACAATAATTTTATAACAATAATATATATGTATGTATTGTAATTTTAATGTTTTAATATGTAAGTACTGCAAGGCATAATAAATCATTAAAATGTCACGAGACTCGTAATTGAGGAACCATTTACTGTAATACTAATAGATTCGTAGACCGATGCATAGTCGTTTTTATGGTTAAGCTAGTAATGTGATTTTATTGAATTTTATACATAAAACCTAAATAATTCGATACTAAGGAAGTGTGTCCCGGTCTAGTAACATGACCGGCATATGTTCTTTGGATTGGCGCCAAAAATGTCATCGACCTTTATGGGTAGCGTTGCAATTAATGAAAAAGTTATTTTTTCTTGTTTGTTACTGCTTGAGGTATAAGACCCTATAATAATCGACATGCATTACTCAAAGGAATTAATTTCTCTTACTAACCTAATATAGATGGAAAGTTAAACAATACCATCCCAATAGAGAGACAGAGCGACAATTTAAAATAATAGCTCCAAAATTACCAACAAACAAAAGAAGAAAATCAAGATGGCGGCCCATTACGTCTAAGCCGTTAATTTGTGTCATTATTTGAGTAAATTACCTGTATATGAAAATCCTTGCTTACTCCACTGATTTAGTATTAATTAAAAATTGTTTACAAAGGCAATAGTATTGTATATAACAAAATACATGTTTAAATGAGAACTAAATTATTAAAGTATAGTACAAATATAGTATATACATTGGTACCGCTTACTTATATTGCCCGGACAGAATAGCTTTCTAAAATCCTAATTAGTTTTCCATATAAAGAATGTAACAGTTTAGCTGTATTATATTTATGTCTAATTACAATTGTTTAAGAAATAAGAGTGCAATAAAATTACTGTCAGTGTTGCCAGTTACCAAGAAATATCTTAAAATAGGGGAGAAAACTATAGTAACAAAACTTTCAATTCCAATAAAAGTGGGTAAATTTACGATGAATTTACAAAATGACAGATTAAGTAATTATTTTTACAGAGCATTTATTAATATTTATTAATTATTTTTAATAATAAATTCTTTATTAAATCATTTATTATTTGGAATTTAATGTACAGAAAATAAATATATAAAATTTGTACCACAATTTGCAATCTCTTTGGAACAACTATAATTTTATAAGACGGCCGAAGCTAGCAACTCTTCTATTTGAATCTGACATGTTGAGCCGTTTCCCTCGTCAATCAGTTAGCGAGCGTTGCCGCGAGAGGGAGTGTGCTTTGCTGGTTCAACGCTCTAAAGCTCGTTGTTCTGATTTTTTTTAATTTTTAACATATAATAAAATGAGGGAAATTGTGCATTTACAAGCTGGCCAGTGTGGTAACCAGATTGGAGCAAAAGTAAGTGTTTTGTTTATTATTATTTTTACGTTAATTAACTTATTTATTTAATTTTTTGTATAAAATATGTATATTTTGTTTTAAAGAAATTCAAATACAATGAAAAGTCATCGAATTATATAGAAAAAAGAAACTATCGTAAAAACTAATCTTTAATTTACAACTAACAATTAAATTTTAACCGTTTAGATGAAAACGATCCTAAACTACATTAAAACAACCAAACTCAGATCTAACAACTCTAAAAATAACCACAAAGTTGAGATTGTTATAAAAATAAAACTTGTAGGTACAGCGTTCGTTAAATCAACAATTGTAAGAAATTATTATAATTTATTTCTTGAAATAAACACGAATAAAACACACTCAAACACTTTCTCCTATGATAATTAGTCGTCTGGAAGAAATCACTTTTAATGACTTGTTAATTGCACTGAAAACTAATTAACTAAACAATTCACTTATATTTGAGTAAATAAATGTGTTATTTTTTAATGATAAATGTAAAAAATCCTTTAATAAGTAACCAAGATAACAAGAGGAGTGTGTCCTGACAAATTTGGACGGAGTACATTTCTTCAAATTCTTTTCAAGCCGACATAGTGGCGACTTAAAACTGTCTTGAAACTTGGCGACTGTCTTCACTCAAGGGTCATACTTTAGAGCAGTGATTCTATTGAACCACTATTTGTGTGCCACGAAGTTCTAAAAGTTTGCTACCAAATTTTAGATATATAATAATGTTAATATTATTAAATAATATGATATAAAAATCTGCGGTTGATGTTAGAGAATATACCATAATATCTTTATCCCATCACTCACATACAGGGTATCCTAAACATAACATTCACGTAATTTAAGTTTTACTTTTGTTCAAATAACTAATAATAATATGATAATATATACAGGATGGACCGAAAGTTCGTTTACATTTCAAACGATGATTTAAAAGAAATTAGTTGTGTGAGATAAAAAACTGTTTGTTTATTATAAAAGTACACAAATTGGGATTTTATTTTTAAAATTCCCCATTAATTAAATATAATAATATAAATGATAATAATTAATATAATAAAATAATTAAAATAATAATTCCCCATCTTATGAAGAAAGATTATTAACAATTTCTCAATTATTTCTGAGGCACTCACTACAAGAACTAAGAATCTACACAAACAAACTACACAAAATAACAAATTTATTTCGTTCTCCTGTAAAATTGTGAGTTTGGTAGATATTACAATGTTAATGACACACGGTGACATGTGTTTCATTTTTTAATAGAAAATTGGTACATTTTGAAATGTACTTAAATCTAGACGTAAGTTAGATAGCCTAACAAATTGGAAGCAGTAGAAAGTGCACCGATCTGCTCCAATTATAGTATGAAAGAAAAAAACATGGTCACGACTTTATTTGTTGAAACTGGAGCAAATTTCTAAAGATAGAATTTTTGGTATAAAAACTAATTTAAATACTTTTTAATTTATATTCGCTTTTATGATTTTTATACAAACTTAAATGCAAACTTCTTGATCTTACATGTGAATAAAGAATAAGTACTGTGCCAAACGTGACACAAGTTTTGATTTAAGATTCACGCTGATTCGAAGGACCTTATGCTCTTTTCCCGTCACTCCTGTTCAATGTGAGAACAACCACTCACCTTTATCAAATCTCCTCCAGCACGTAAAAGGCACCACACAAAACAGTATTTGCTTGCTATGATTTTTTCTTATTTGGTTTTTCTCATTACGACGTGACAATGACACAACACAATCCTGACACAAGGCGCGGCCAACTAGATTTGAAGTTCGCGCGCAGAACGGGCTGCGCTGATGCGCGGTGTGGGCCAAATTGGCGCCAGATTAAGACACGACTCCAGCTCGCGGCTGCCCCACACCGAACAGAGCGAACCAGGATCGAACATTCCCCCCACCGAAACCAGCGTGATGGTTTCTTACATAAGGAATTTAAAAAAGAGAGGGAATAAAAAAGATTTAAACTTAGATATATGTATATGGGCTACGAGCTCAACAAACAAAATATATGACAAGTCTTTAAGAAAAGAAAAACATTAACTTTAAAAATTAAATCTAGACCTTATAATAAACTTAATAATAATAAGATAATGCAAATAATAGAATAAAAATTAATTATTATAAGGTAAAGGACTAAGTTTATTAACTGGTCTTTGAACCATGCTTTTCTGAGTTCGAATGGTAACACAACGGACGATACCGTCTTTACCAGGATGAATTTTTACAACTCTAGCGAGTGGCCAGTTACATGAAGTGGTTTGATCATTTTTAACCAACACCAAATCTCCGACCTTAAGATTAGGAGGAGAAGTGAACCACTTTGCCCTTTGTTGCAAAGTATTTAAGTATTCACTACTCCATTTCCTCCAAAACTGTTGAGAACAGTGTTGTAAATATTGCCAACGTGACAAGTGAGAAGTAGGTAATTCCTGGATACAGTATTCTGGCACCGCAGTTAAATGTCTACCAATTAAAAAATGACCAGGCGTCAAAGCGTCAAACTCTGACGGATCACTCGATAATGAACTTAAAGGACGAGAATTCATTATCGCTTCGATTTTACAAAAGACTGTGGAGAGTTCCTCGAACGTCAAGGCCTTTTCTCCGACAGCACGCACAAGATGATATTTCGCGGATTTGATGCCCGC
>JAPWLS010000143.1:0-146359 GCA_028551675.1 Tineola bisselliella | reverse complement strand
GGTAAAGTGAGGTAATACCGGTCACTTAAGCAAAAGAAGACACTACTCAGTGAAAACTCAACCTTTTATTTTAAAATTTTCTGAAAACGTATATAAACAAATATAAATAATAAAATTACAATTCGATATAATAATAAACCATAAATAAGTTATTTAAAAAGTAAAGGTTAATGATACCCTTAAATAAATTTAAATCGTAAACGAAAGATTTGCTCTTAAATTAATTTAGGCGTTATTAATAAATATATTTTATCCTCTTTATTTACATGTAATTACTTCGTTGGGAAAACATCTGTTGCATTTGTTGATGTCGCTGTTATCTTCTGCCAACTGTAACTATAGGATCAGGTATGAAAGTTAGCTTAAAATATCTTGAATTTTATTATAAATATAACTTAGTCTATTATTAGTTTTATTTTAATAGAGCAAGGAAGAATTAATAGTTATTTTATAAGTAGTTAAAATAGTGTATGCGCCCCATAATCAATTTCTGAGTATGTTTTTTTCTTTATACTTCTCGTAAGTAGGTGTATCTTATAAAAGTAGGCAGGTATATTGTGTTTACTTAAATCAGTAATTATATAACATATTCGCCTGTTTTTATTATTAAATTTGCCTGATGTAATATGATAACAATATTTACTTAGAAATGCTAAATTAGTGGCTCGTTACATACATGGATAGTTGTATGGGTTATGGTCGAGTCCGCGAGCATGTGAGGGCGTCGTGCTGAGTGAATGTGATGTTTCAGTGCGGCTATCTCGAGGGGCTCCGCTCATCACTCGGTGGCTGGACGCAGAAAGTTAAATCATGGTACTGGGGACGACCTCTAGTAAGTGGCCCGACCTTACGGGACTGGAATGAACTCAACGACTTGTCCTAGCACATCGATTTTATTACATTTGCACGAATTTTGATTATATTTTTTTATTAAACTCCTACTATTGGAAAATCGCTTCGAAGACATCAAAACTCGCTTGGTGTTAGAAATTGAACTTCTGTCTGTCTCACATTCTTTTCCACCGCACATCATTTTGGTGTATATTTTATTGCCTATTGATTTCATTTTATTTACTTTTATTATTTGTTACTGAGTAGCGTTGCACAAGTTGATTAACCGAGTCTCTCGTTGATTTAGGTTCTTTTGTTACTAAATTAGTATTTAGGTTTAAAGTTATCAGTTAATTCTTACTTGATGTGCCAGTTGCATGAACACTTTTAGTTCGTTAGAGTTCTACTGCTCTGAACATTAACAATCATTACCTGAATGGTAACATAGATTGTAATGAGATGTAATTAGTATTCTCGTAGAAAAAATGTAAATACGGAATAGTTAGGAAAATTGTTTTGTGAATTAGATATATCACGTTCATTCTTTTTAATTTGCATGGTGGCGTTTCTTTTTTCAGCGTTATATTTGTTTTCATTGTGTTTGTTACAAAATTTCGTTGATATTTTTTTTAAATTATACTTGTACATACTGTTGTCTCTCTATTATTTTATAAATCCTTGATTGTGGTTATGTTAATAGGACAAAGGCGATCATTTGTAAACACAAAACGATAAAACACTTGGAACCACGCCACCGAGTGATTGAACCGCATGTACTCCAGCCTCAAGCACACATTTCAACTAAAGCTTCTCAATACATTCAAAACCTATTTACCACTTACAAATTGCTGTAAATGAGAGGATGTGTAATATAATAAAAAGGTTATACGATAATAAAAATAAGAATTACTTAAGCCTGTTTTAAATGAAGTAATTTAAAAAGTTTTAAAGCAAGTAAAATATTTAAACATTATTGAACGGAATAAATAGGCTTAAGCCCTCTCAAAAGCAGTGATAATAGCACCTTATAGAAGCTGAAAAGTTTTAGCTAATGGCATTGTAGTATGAGATTTTTAAAAATTTGTGTGAATGTGGTATTTTAGGTTAGAATTTAGGTCGTTTTAGGTTTAGTAGATAGACGCGTGTGATGTTCATTATTTATAAGATACTCATTTCACCAATACATTAGACTACTTAAATAGAACAATTTGTATTATAAAATGTATAAATTTTAGTTGTAATAAGTAAATGAACTCATCAACTCCATATAAACATCAAATTGTCACGAAGAATTGTAAATTGTGAAACACTTGCAGGAATTGGCCCATAAGTTATCGAGGAGCTTTGACATGAAAGAAGAAGGTGGTGCCTTATTGGAAGATCGGGGAGGCATCAGAAGACATCAATCAATGCAGCGACTACAACATGGGGAAGGTGGTTTGGAGGACGGTAGAACTGCCAGGGTGATCCCTGATCATCATGGGAATCTACATATTTCTGTCAAGAAAAGCAAACCTATTTTGGGAATCGCTATCGAAGGTGGTGCTAATACTAAGCATCCACTGCCCAGAATTATTAACATTCATGTAAGTACATTTATTTATATGTGTATTCAGATCTAGCTTTAAAGTTTCTAAAATTCATTTTACTTTAGGAGCATGGAGCGGCGTATGAAGCTGGCGGTTTAGAAGTGGGACAATTAATACTGGCGGTGGATGGGCACAGAGTAGATGGAATGCAACATCAAGACGTAGCCCGTCTTATAGCCGAATCGTTCGCGCAAAGGGATAAACAGGTAAAGTGACTTGAAACACGTTCGGAAACAAATAACAATACTTAGCTACTATTCTAATTTATTTTGTTTGTTTCAGGATATAGAGTTTTTAGTGGTTGAAGCTAAGAAGTCAAACCTTGAACCAAAGCCCACAGCGCTTATTTTTTTAGAGGCCTAACATCTACTCTCCCTCCCCGCCAGCGACCCCCCGACCGCGATGGGCAACGCGAGTCAGGGAGTCGACCTCACCGCGCACACCACGGAATAGCCAACTCCAATTTGCGCTGCCACATGCTCTTCTAAATGTTGACATAAAGGAAAACGACTCTCTTCTGGCTGCCTTATGTCTTAAACAAGAATGTTAAGGATGAAGTCCTTTTAAAATTGACAAAGGCACTTCTTTATGGTAATTTACCTGGCGACGTTACAACGGACTGAAATGAGAAATTCAACCACAATGGCAAAACGACGCAGGAGTTCAAATAGGCTGTACAATGGCACAAGGGAGGCTGATAAATACAACAACAAACTTACAGCGAATTAAGGAATAAATTGAAAACAAGAGTTACGAATTACAAGAGTCCCTGCCATTTACTATGGACGCAGAAGAAACAGAATCTTCTACTTGGGACAGTTTTTAACTTTTTAACTTGATCAAATGTAAATTATTTTCTAGGCGTAGCAATTTTACCATTTTAAAAGTATTGTAGTTTGCGACTGAATTTTATAAAAGAAGGCTATATTTTTTTAAAGTAAACGTAAACCACTAATTGCTAGTAGAAATTGGAATTCCTATAGAGCTTCAAAAAAGTCGCAATAGATCTAAACTTTTACAATTCGTTTCCTTAACTTTCACTAAAAATTAAGTGTATGGCAATGGTGCTATAAATTCTTTCATCATTCTAAACAATTTAAATATTCGTATTCATGATCACAAATCTAGTAGTACTCGTAGTTTGAAGTAGTCATTTAAATCAAAACCAGCTGCGGATTAATGCATGAAATCCGAAACATTTCATAAAACTCGAATGCGACGATGACGTCATCCATGTGCCATCAGTGATTTGAATTCTAAAGAAGGGGAGTTCATGAGCAACTAGAAAGCGGGAGCCATCTCATCCCAGATCGTTGTGAATGGCGGCCGAGTCCAGTAAGGAGTGTAACACCTGGAGGGAAAGGACGTCGGCCGCCTTAGTTAGAACAGCTTGGCCAGTAGAAGAGTAGATTATCACTATTGTCATTCCTAGAAAGGGCTTGCAGCATGCAACTTATCGCTAAGCAAATAGCATTCATATTTCGATTAGTATTCTATTTGCTTAGAAAGATTTGTCATTACATCTGGTAGTTGAGCGGTGAGTTTACGGAATTCTGGCGGAGAGGGATTTTAGCCCACTCGAACGTTTTGTGTGGTTTAAGTGAACGAGTGCATTACAAACTATATTATGTTAGTTTTTACTCATAACTTGTTAGTCACATGTGAAAATAGAATATTTTGTGAAAAATTGCTCTTTGTCTGCTCCGAGCTGTAACTCGTGAAGTGAGTTAGATTTTATTTATCAAAATGGGTAACAAAATCGTTTATGCTTTTAAATTGCTTAATGAGTGTACTTATAGATGATATTGTAAATTATTCGGCTAACCAGTTTTATGCGCAGTGTAAATAATCACAATAAATTGTAAGTATCAAATTTTAATATTGTATTATAAAAGATATATATTAATTTTAGTGCCAAAAAACAATAAATCTGTGTACAGAGACTATTAGAACAAGTTGCATTTTGTGTATAGTCCACTAATTCGCTTAAATAAGCTTATTGTCATGATGTAAATTTATGAACACACTGCAGTATTTATCTATATTTAAAAATTATCACGTTCTCCTTTCACGGATAGATTGCGATTAAATTATTATTATTGTCTATTTTAAATACTTAACAGTTTATCGAGAGTTGGGTATAAACATTGAGTTAAATATAAAAGAGAAAATGCAAGGAACAGAAAGTTGATACGCTATGGGGTTTGTGTATTCCAAAAAATTTTTGAAAACTTAAATAAGCTTTTGCACAAATTTCGTTTGAGATACGTTCTCTAGCATTTAACTCAATGGATATAAACAATTATATTGGCATTGCATTTTCTTAACTTAATAAGAACTACTGTAAAATATACATGCCTTTTCAATGAGAAGGGTTTGAAACGGCTAATTTTGCACAGGAGCCGTTATATTTTAACTAATTATATCTAATATTATTTTAAATATAAATTAAGTGATAAGTTTTTATGAATTACATTAAGGCGTCGCGGTTGTTAGAAAAGGGAACGCCTCAGTGGATAGCGGGCCTTAGTGAAATATTGTAATTTTAAAACCTAAAGTTGTCTCGGGACAATCCATCGCAATTTTCTTTTACGCGATTGGCTTTTGTTTACATGACCAATTGGAATTGGCTATATTAATAACCGTCAATTGCGTAATAATTGAAAATTGCGATGAATCGTTTCCAGGCCGCTTCACGAAGCTATTATAAACAGCTTCATAGTCAATTCATTATTTATCTATACATATATCATTTGAGTGCAATATTCTAAGCAATTTTATATGTAGAAATGGTTATTTTAGTTTACTTCCAATTTTTCTCAAAATTAATAACCTTATTTTTGAATTTTTAATTATAACATAAACCCGCAAATATAAAACCATTAATATTTATAAACCGTCCATATAAGTTGATTATTTCTATTAATATAGTATTCCAATTTAATCCTTATGAGTATTTTAATTTTAATAATTAAAATTATATAAATCGCTAATTTTTGTTTTAATAATTGAAATCATATCGATAAAGTTAGTTGAACCCAAAACTCGAATTTCGCGCAGATGTTTTGTTTAAGAGGATCTATGTCGTAGTAGGTATGTTGTTATGTTTGTCACTGGTGAGTGATGACAAAATATATTGTTATCTAGATAATTTGCCGTTTTATTTATCTCTCAGCACACAAGTAGGTATCCCAATGAGCATCCAATTATATGACCTCTAGTAATTACATATTACAGCACTTACTAAAAAAGCCTTTCGAGTACTTGAGAGAAAAAAATTGTTTATTAACAACAACAAAACTATTAAATTGTTTTTATTTTCCATTATCGTTCCTATCTCAATTAAAACAATGATAAACGGTTGCTAAGTAAAAAAAAAAGAAGAAAACCTATTATTTTCTTTTAGTTAGAGATAACTTTATGATACATCAACATGTTTATATTTTTCGTTGATTTTACTATCATATATTTATAAATATTTATATTATCATATACTGGAATATACTAGAAATTTATTAAAATATTTAGTCATTTTTACGCATTTTGTTTATATGGGAATGTTGCCACGCCCATTAAACATAAATAACTAATGCTATAGTATACCGACTACTAATGTCACGTACATATTATTATAATCATATACTGAGGAAATTAGTATTAAAAGTACAACTTTCATTGATAACTTCAAAATAAAAGAAAACCCTATGTTTTATCTTCGTGTAGACCTACATCTTGCCTACATTATTAAATTCCTACTATTGCTATATATTGCTAATATGCCCATATTTGCTGAACTTTGGAACATCTTAAGTTTGCTCTTATAATGTAACTGCTTTTTCAAGGCGGTAGATTTATCCGGTACATAAACATCATAGAATGCTTTAATTTATTAATTATAACAATTTCTTGTGCTGTCTAGACTGGTTAAAATAAAACAAAACTTACGGTTATTGAATTAGTATAATAAACTTAGGAATTACCTTTTATTTTTATCTTTTAAATTATCTTCATATGGCAGTCGACCTTTGAGAAATTATGTCAACCATAAAGAAGTTAAAGATACCCTTCGCTCCGTATCGCTAAAACTGTATTAGAAACTTTCGACATTTTGATCGGAGAGCTTTAACCTCTACATGACGCGAAAGATAATTTCTTATCTTCGCTTGGTGTTTTGGGGCGCGTCCGAGAACCATTAAACAAAAATTTGTTGATTTATTCCGAACAATGATTGTCCAAATATTTTTTATTATTCTGTTATTACAATAGTTTCGGATAAACATATGTTTCAAGGAAGATAAAAATTTGTTTATATAAAGCAACAAAATGTCGTATGATAAATTCCCCTTTTATTTATTGCATTTAAATTGACTTAATTATCGTATTAATTTTATTTATATAGAATTAGTATCTACGTATTCTTAAGAGGAATTATCGTAAGAAATACGTTGTAATATTTTACTAAATTATAACAAAAATTATAAAAATCTGTTTTTTAATTAAAGTTCAAGGTATTATTGATAAATATTTTCCAGGTCGTTTGTATCATTGGTAATATTAAATTTATATAACTTTTTTTTTTAGAAATTATATTGTCGACCAATAAAGTTGTTATTCATGATAAACTTAAACAATTGATTGAGTAAAATTTAAAATATAATATTAACAATATCTATATTTTTAATAATTTTATTGAAATAATAGTATTATTCTCATAAGCAATAATTTTAAAAAATCTTTCCAACCACCACCTCTGTCTCGCATTGTTCGCTTGTATGGTAATCAATTGTACAGTCAGCATAAAAATATTTTTTATATGAAACAAACTATATTGCCATATTATATTCTTTCTAAAAGATACTATGTGTTAATATTATTTTTATACGCCTAAATTACTTATAAATATTATTCTAATGGTCTTGTTTATGGTTTTCATATTATTCAGGCGCTTAATATATTTTACAGACTGCCATTAATGTCAAATTGATCGCTAATTTTCAACGCATTATGATTAACTCTAGTGTTATTATGCACTACTTATTTATTTTTATTTATTATGATCCAGCACTCTAAACAGAGTGAATGGACCATTAGTCCTTTTCTAATTAACTTTAGGTTCGATAGCAACCAGTGGACTTTAAGAAAAGAATACATGATTCGAGTAACTTAAAAGTCTATTTGTGGCTTACTTTCGTCTTTGTTTATAATTATTTTAATCTAACACGACGTTGCTCGTTTGTAATTTTGATATTTTTTTTACATGTTCTCGTCGATAGAAAAGAGGTTGCGGCGGCGATGTTAATAGTATATATAGTATATTTTTATAAATAAAATTGTAAATTTGGAATGAAAGAAAAGAGGAACGCGAGGGACGTGCGAATGAGGACTTCGATGTTGGTTGCGTATGTGTGTGCTTAGATTATAAGAGATTGATAATATAGTGTAACTATAATTCAAGAGTTTTCATTTGATACAGTCCACTTACTCTATTGGCTACACATGTACTATATTGTAGTATATTGCGATATCTTTGCCGCATGTTAAACCGCATAAAACCTTTTAATGTAATAAGTATTCTAAATAAAAAGTTTTAAGTCAATTGTCTGACGCAATAATTCATGTATTCTATCAAGTAAAAAATAATGTCAAGTTGAAATGAAAACCGGATTATCTTCTACCTGCCAAAATAGCTTAATCTGCGTTATAAAATTGAATGACTTCCAGCGTCAGAATATTGCATCAGGCTAGTTTTCGGAAATACTCTAAGTATTTAATTTATTCTACATCTTTTCTTCAGAGTGCTACTTGCCCTTGTTTTGTTTTCTAGTCCAGTTCAAATTATAACACACAGGCAAATATTATAGACATTAGCTAAAATATCGTGGTACTATATATTTAAACTAAATTCATAGGATGTAGAGTCAGGATTTACACGTACGTTACAATTTGATAATAAATTAAAAGATAAACTATTTCACGTTCATGGTCACGAACAAAATACGCCTCCAAGTTATGAATAATTAATTCATTGATATCGGAATCCAATTAAAACCAGTAAAGGTTGGTCTCGAGTTAGTGCCATCGTCACGTCTATTTAAATAAGATAAAATATGTATTAACTAGGGCGCATTTGTTTTATTGCAATTCGTAGCGATACATACACATACGCGTATACATATGCGCACAATCTTTTACTTTATTGTTTATTTATTATATCAGTTACAGCTAAAGCATTGGCAATATCGGATATAGTCTGCGAACTGAGAGCGGAAGGAATTGACAGGCATCTGAGAAAATTTGGCACATCTTTGTCTACTTTTTACAGAGTACGTTTATTTGTCAGACAATTGTTGTGATATTTTGCGAACAAAATTTCTACTTTGATAATAGTCAGGCCAGATATCACGCGTTTATTTCGTGACGTAAATTATAGTTTGGTTATTACAAATATTAAAAAACATATATGTTATTGATATTTTAAAGACTTCCTCGGAAAGGAATTAGGGAATTAGGAAATTAGGAAAGGAAGTATTCCCTAACAACTTTCTTTGGGAGCTTTTGTGTTTGTAACATTATGCAAACACGAAAATTGTGTCAATTGTTTATTACTACACAATATAACTGTCGGGTAATTTGAATTCTCATTAATAATAATTATAAATTATCATAAATTGACGCAAACATCTGATAAATTTTCACGTTGAATATTCGTGGATGTCAGTAAAATTATTTGAAATAATGATGAAAATTAATAATTTTTAAGTATATATCTTGATATTTAATTAGGGTTACGCTGTAATAAATATTTTCAAATTATTTACAAAGTTTTATAACAATATAAATCTGTACCTAAATAAATTTACCATTTTGATACAATTTTTTTTTCATTTTTATTTGACAAATATATTTCTGATGTGATGATTAGAAGATATTCAAAACTCTTTAAATTTATTCGTCTTATATTTCATGATTGTAAGTATTTCTTTAAAATTTTAAGCATTATTTTAATGTATAATGGATATGATCCAAGAGCGTCCAATCACGACAGTTCTTTAGCACGTGAATTGTCAACGAGAGAGTATACCCATCAGACATAAAGTAGTTAGGAAAGTACAAGGATGTTGCCAGTCCGCGAAAAGAGATAAAAAGAGAGAAAATAAATTAAAATCTATTATTTGATACGAAATATGTATTTTTTCTTTTGTAGGTCAATTCTTCTAATAAACTTAATATAACTGTAATAAATAATTACGGAAAGGAAATACTATGTTATTGTTTTTCATTTCAATGCTAACGTCATATCCTCTATGATCATAGTGAATGAACTTTATCTGTTTTTCTATTCATTTACAAATATATAACGTAATCATTATTTTCAACAATATTGTGTTATCAAGTATACACTTAAAATTGATAATGGTTCTGATTCAACATTTTATTCTAGACAGAAAGATATATCTCATAGAAGCAAGTTTACAATGATTTGTCTCACTTTCATATAATTAATTTAAAACATTTTTATATTCGTAACACTAAATTAAGAAAATTATTTGCATGGTCTTCTTACGGCACCAGTATTAATTACAAAACGCAATACTAAGTTTTAGTTTTTTAAATGAATAATCGGGTTCACGAATAAATTTAGACAAAAATAAATATCCTATAATAACTAGCACAGAAAACAATTGTATTCGGTTGCTACTATAAGTTTTGAACGTAGTTTAAATATTTTAGCATTGATTTAATTCTCAAGTTACGATACAATGATTGAATATATAACACATCGAATGTTAACCAAATTTAAAATTAGTGTCAAAACTAATTGAGAAAGAGTCAAACAAAAAATTGTTAATAAATTTTCTACTCCAACTTAACTAGATTATTTGTATTTACTTAGATAATTCTCTATAATTAAATTTAATAATTAATATTAAACAAAACGACTTGATCAAACGTTAAATAAAGTCATTAAGTCCATAATTTAGTTTTAATCTGAATAAAGCTGACACCTTTTGACACCTAGACGTTATTCAGCAGCTAACCACTTAGAGACAAGGTGACCCGATACTGTAAATATTATTATTATGAACTTTCAACACAACAATAACCTCACTTAGAATATATACAATAAACAAGTAGACCTGATATCTGTAAAATGAGGTACCAATAAAGAAAACACAACATGTAACTACTTTCTTCTCTTTCTAAATTGTTTTCTCGCACGTTTTATTCGTCTTGACTTTTTAATTACAACAAGGGTGCACTACACGCATATAATTAAGTTATTGACCAAATGAATTATTTATTTCTAATAAACATAATTTAATATGCACCCATTTATTTATAATTAGCATCTATCTAGAAATAATTTAATTGGTTATTTTCTAATTATCTGCATTAGTACTTATCCGTTTAACACTATCATATTATATTTGCATGACATACATTTGTTTTGATCATCTGAAGGACATTTGTAATCTGTGTTTGTGTACCTACATAATGCACCTATTTATATAGGCAATATGAATTCATATAACTTTGCACTGAAGTCAACGGACTGATTACCCATGCAGCCTAATTTTCAGTAATATTTCCTTTTGACCAATATTACTTATTTTAATTAAAAATTAACTATTATAAAGTTCATCTATATTGAATAATTCACTTTTGATTTTAAAAAAACAATAGTTTAGATCTTATCTTCTTCTTCCTTTATTAATGGCTTCAGATGTCTGATGTAGACAATTCTGCCAATATTGAGTATTCGGGCTACAACCCAATAAGAAATTGTAAAATTTTATTGCCCATGTAAACCCTCATGTCGAAAAGCCAGTCTTCAATATTTCCTTTTCAAGAAGCAAATACATATTTATCAAATTGTAGGATAATTAGTTTTATTGGTTAATCTACAATTTTGCACTATGGACTTAAATATACATTATACAAAATAAAAAATATATTATAAATTAATATACATGCATAATACGTCAATAATGTTATAGATATTGATTTTATCTAATTAATTTGTAAACATGGAATTTTTTCCTCCTTTTTTTCTTTTATCTTATTCTGTCAACATTTTTTCGTTCCTAACTGGCTATCTGCATATTAATTTTTTGTAATAAATTTTTTATTTTTTTATTTTAATAAAATACACCTTTACTTTTTTATTTATAAAATAATGTAGTCCTTTTGACGAATGGGTGTATCGGTATTTAGCGGTTATAGCAGTAATTTATTTTCATTATGCGTTATTAAACCATACTATGCGTGGGTAAATTATTTAAAATAGAGAAAATATGTAATAAAATAAAAAATATATATTATGAAAAACATTTTTTTAAATAATTATTCTTAAAAGTTTTATTAGAAATAATCGCGAAATCTAGGTAGTTATTGAATAAATTCTAAATTTAAGTCGTCTTGTTTTGTAAGTAAGTATCTAATTGTTACTTTTTACAAATAAAATTAAAGATAAAAATAATCAAATGTCAGTAAACTGCTTGTATAAAATTGTTTTATGGTCAATTATGGGCACACGCCCGATAACAAATTCATGACACCAATTTCAGATTTTAATAATTTATTACTACAAACGAAGTGACCAAACATCTTTGAATTAAATATAAATACTAATAAAATAATGTCAAAGGCATATTGCATGTGCGAAAGCCACGTGCGCTTAAAATGCACGCAAACGGAACAGAAGGATTCAAATAAATTTAATTAAAAAAACAAAACATAAAATGCTTTGTTCCTGGAGTCTAAACTGAATAAAACAGCCGTCTTAAAAATTTAAATCAGTTCAAATAATTTGAAATAACTTCTATCTTTTTTAAAATTTAATTAATCGATTAAAAAGTAATATCACCATAAAATGTGTGAGTATAATATATTTTAAATCACGAGCAAAATGTAGTAAATAAAATAATTTATTTACTAAGTAATTTAAGATCAACAAAACCGAGAAAGCAAGACGTTATCTGCCAATTTACTCGACAAGATAAACTAACTTCCTGTATTACCAATAATACATTAATTAAATCAAAACTTGACCAATTAAAAAAAGTATAACCCAAATAAATCTATGAAATGTCGCCCAAAATTTCACTAAAGTTTAAACACCATATCGTACGCGCTATTGTAATAGGTAGAGATGTTACGTCATCCGTCATGCTCGTTTAAGCAAAATGATTAATAACTTGATATGTACTTATCCTGATCCATAACATAGAAACGTATACATCAAAATCATGAGATTGCAGTTAGAAAATTAATAAAAGAAACAGTATATAAATAATATTTAAAACAGAAATACATTTACTAATGTCCTAATATTATTTTTTTTTTAATTAATACAAGTAATTTGAATGCAAAACAATGTTCCCTAGTCCAAACTTTGTTAGGAAAATATAATACAATATTAAAAGCGGAATAATATTATTCATGGCAGTTTAATAACTTCAAAATATTATTATGACATTTCCCTATTATTTGGAACTTATCATGGCCAAATGACGTTACAAACACGTTCATTCACACCCTGAGCTGCGTCACACCAAACCAGCTACGTAACAAGCATCATCCACGGCTCCTTATATATTAAGTGCAAACATTCGTAAAGTTATTACTCCCTATGTGGATGGGCTGAGGGAAGCTCAAGTGAAATCAAAATTCGAAATCGAAATTTTCATATATTTAAGAGATATTCTATATAATTGAATTTTAAAATTTTGAATTTGATTACAGGTAAGAAATAAAGAAATAATAAACCGGAACAAACTGTACCGTGCGAGGGCTGCGTACGCTCATGGTACCGGTGCGGCACGGAGAGGTCGAGCAAGATAACCGTGCGGTTACATCAGATTTGCCGGCGCGTGCTCACGCCATATATAAGTACCGAGAGACGAACCAACGCTTCATTCACAAATCGCAAACGTTTAATGACAATCTATTAACTTGTGGCAATGATCTACGTTCTCATGCCAGATTCTAAACGCGAAACATTTACCAGAAACTTACAGTGGTGGCATAGTGACAATTGGTGTGGTAGTCATTCCCCTCCTTTTGAATATCAACAAAGATAGTTAAGGGCTGCAACCTAAGTGGTGACTTATCAGGTAATAACACCTAATAAATTAAATTCAGTGAAGAAAATGCGATCGGAAAGATAGATTATTCGCGAATTAGCTTAAAATTTTGATCAATTATCCAAATAATAGCAATTTATTTGCGTCAGAGTTAAGATAACGTAACTAGAATGTTTAGGTTTCAAATTTGATAAACTTTAATTACACAGATAAAGAATTGTTTAAGAGATATGAGTTCAGTCACTAAATTTAAATACAATGTTCGATTTTTATATATTCGTTGCTAAGGTACCTATTATTATTAAGATTAATGTAAGCCAGACAGTGTAATGAGATACTTGTAAAACATATCAAATGTTATATCTACGTTAATTAGATAGAACAAGGGCTGTCGATGCAATATTAAAAAAGCAATAAAAAAAATTATTATAATTGAATTTTAGCTTACTTTAATATTTTGAAAATTCAAAAATTTAGTTTCATTTGTTTTGTAGTCGTTAAAATACTTTCAGTTCATCGTTTAATTAAATTTTCATTGGTGATGTAAATTTAATCAATTTGCTTAAGACCGCAAATTTGTCACACAACCCTGAACAACTGAAGTGAAAATTCACATATTAATATGGTTTCGTAATTCCTTTGCAGAGGTGTAAAGTTGGGTCGATCATTCGCTAAAGCCAGATCAAGCGAACGCGCAAACGTGAGTGGCAGACTTTTGGAAAAACAAGATAATTATTTTCACATAAATGGCAACGTTTCAAACTCAACAAGAAATTAAACTCCCTTCAACAATTGAAACCAGCGATCCGGATTTCTTATCCCTGACTATGGCTGCCCTACACATTGTCAATCCATGGGCGAAGAAATGGATTGAAAAAACTGCGACGAATGAAAACGAGACAAAAACTCGGGTTATAACTTTATCCGAAGTGTCTTGCCATGATTCACCTAAAGATTGCTGGGTTATTATTTACGACCGCGTCTATGATATTACAAACTTTCTAGATGAGGTAAGAATTTTTAAATTCTATGTTACATATTTTTGATAAATTTGAAGAAATAATTTAAAATTAATTGCTAATATTTTTAATATTGTGCGCTTAGATAAAAGAGTAATATTGAAGTGGCATCGTAGTCGGTGGTGTTCCTTACTCCACTGTTTCTGCCTGCCCTGGTAGAGACTTGCGTGTGAATTGGGAAAAAGTTAATTTTTGTTTTTGTTACAGCATCCAGGTGGAGCAGATGTGATGCTAGAATACGCGGGAAACGATGCCAGTCTATCCTTCCGTGGTACGGGCCATAGTAAAATGGCGATAAAAGCGCTCGACCGATATTTAGTTGGAGAATTACCAATACACGAAAGGCTCTATAGAAAAATTGGTGGAATACGCCTTAGTGACATACCAGATTAAAATCTATGCTGTTTATAAAAGAGTATGAATATTTTAATTTGCGCAATACACAATTAATTGTGAATGGGTACTTTTTAATACTAATATTTTTAGAGCATCTTTTATAATTATTTTTGAAAAATAAGTCACATTTTGTTCAAACATCTTTTGTTTTTACTACTTACTTTTATTTAATTTTAAAAAATAAGCGTAGTTTATGTAAATTTAATGCTTTTTTTAATTTAAGAGCACAATAATCGCTTATTTATGTTCATTAGAATTCAAAGGGTGTGTGTGTAAGATATTATGATTCAAGTATTGTGTTTGTGCATTTATTAATTTAACATTTTCGCTACTTAGATATATTTATCAGTATTTTTATAAATTCAATTTACATATTTATTTATTTAGTTAGAATATAAGTAATTGGTTATATAGACTGGATTTGTCAAAAAAGAATGTTCCTATTTTTATATTATTTTAAATAAATTTTTTAACGTATATTTCATTTTTTTTTCCAATAGTATAAAAAACTTTATTTTTAACATGTGCACTAGTAACATACGCTAATGATTCTTCAATAATGTATAGTTGTATTTAAACCGAATAAATTAATACCGAACTTTCAAATAATAAACTTGTGATCGGCGCCAATTGTCTGCAACGAATGGAGACGAAACGTCTGCACTCTACAATCTAAAGGTGCCCTCACTCAATGTTAAAAAGAAAATAACAAAGTAAACATTGTATCTTTATTTATTCAACTATATATAATATCACTAATAATAATTGGAATGTACTAATGAGTAACATAAATAACAATTGCTATCAGCTTTCATTTCTTCTTTCCAGACCTTAAACAAAACAACGACCATTACTTTAAAATAGGATTCATAAATTTGTCTTTTATTGATTTATGTTCGTGCAATAATTTATTACATCTTAAATGTTAAATAGTAATTGTTAAGGTCCTTTCGTGCCGTTACATAATTGTAAAGCAGAACATTTATTATAGGATAAAATATATTATGGAATGAATTTATGCAATCACATATCTAAAAAAACTTACCAGCGCTTTAACCAAGTAGTCCTAGGGTTATATAGATACTTCATATATAAAACTAATAACAATAATAATATGACACATGAACATTGCATTGTAGATTCACGAGGTAAATCACATTTTGATACTTTGACCTCTTCTGGGGTTATCGTTAACTGAAATTTAGTTTAAAAAAAATATATGTCATTAGATCTAACTGTTACTTTTTAAGAGTCAAATAATTTTGCTATAGATTTTTTTTAATTTATTTAAATATAGGTATTTAAATATAATATGGAAAAGCTGTTAAAATACTATAGTATTGTTCCATATCCCAAGTAAAAATTCTCATTCAGCAAAAGACATGAAGTTTAGTTTGATCTTCTCACCAAATAGTACTTTGGGTCTAATCGATTCCTCCATGAGAAAGACGGCACAGTGTACTCAATAAACTCAATCCCGTGAGTTAAACTAGGTCCAAAGCTGTGTCGAACAACACAGCTATGATGCGTGTGCCCGCCAAAAGCAGCCCTAGGTCTCAAACGTTCAACTAAATACTCTGTAGATTCCCTTGATAAACAATCCCAACGCTCATCAAATAAATTGTTGCGTTCTGGCAGAGGTGCTGCGTCAGGATCTGTGCATATGCTATCAGACTCTCTATATAGAGGGAAATGCTGGAATAAAGAAAAAAATATTAAGAATAACAACCCGTAGTTCAATTATTTATAGTAAAATTGTAAAAATCGTGATAGGCGATTAAATAGACACAAAGAAAAATGATCATATTTCTTGTATATATTTCAAAACACCAGATTAAAATAATCAAGAATAAACAGGATAGTAAACCGTAAAAAATATTTAAATTGTTTAAGCTATACATACTAAATATGCACATGAGATGCCACGTCTCCACCATTTGGCATGTGCTGTAATTTGTGCTTAAGATAACTAAACCCTAACTTCAATTTGAATATAAATTAATTTAGCATATAATAATGGCTATTAAAATATTGGAACATGATCCTATGATCTTTGACTCAAAATGTCAATGACCAGATTATTATCATGGTTCTAAACATACAATTTCTTTTAGCATTATCTCAGGCTATTCGTACATGATTTTAGTAATTTCTAAATTTTTGGAGCTTACTATCATGATTATTTTTTATTACGATGGCTGCAGTTCTAAATTATTTCTACAATTTCTTTGTTAAAAAAAAAGAGTAGTTTATTGCTAACCTGCATAATAATAGGTCTACTAAAATCCTCTAACTTCGTCTTTCCTTTACATAATGAAGAGCCACTGCTACAACGGAATATATCTAAAAAGTTTATATTTTAAGTCAATTCTAATTCCCATCAATGTCCAAGAGATCAATACTCTTAAATAACATTTTTTATGATAGGTTCAATTAATCTTATTGTTTTTAGTATATATCATTTAACAATACATACATTGCATTTTTCATAGAAAATGTGTATAACCATATAAAAATTACCAGCAATCCTATCAATTTCTGTAACAGCTCTATCACACAATGAGCAACCATCTCCTTCCATCGCCATAGAGTTGATAAGGACAAAATGATTGCCACGTATAGATATCAATTCAACTGGTGGTGAGTTCATCTTCTTTTCAAAGCGTTTTAGTAAACGTGGCAATATCCTTTATAGAAATAGTTTTCAATGAAATAAATAAATAAATTTTAAAATAGAACTTACACAGACAGATAGCCATTTAGAAAAACAAAATTAATATTAAAATTTTAATTATTTATAAAACAAATTTTGAAGATTTAATAGGAAGGCTTCAAGAAATTCTGAATAGAAAAACCTCACCTATAATGAAATCCAATATCATGATTTCCAACAATTGAATACATTTTAGTATTTTCAGGTACCCTAAATAATGAATTAAATCTATTAACATAATCATTAAATTCCTCATCTTTACACCATTTGCCTTCATCAAATAAATCACCTAAAAAAATATAATTTTAAACTCAACGCTTAATATAGGACCTCAACTAATGACTAAAACAAAAATCGTTACCTAAAACAAAAACAACTTCAGGTCTATGTAAAGTCATAGCAGTTTGGAAAGCCCTGTGCATCTGCCATTCCCGGCGCCATTTATCTAACCAATGTCCTTCTTTAGATCCTAATAAATGAGTGTCGGCAATAATCATAGCGTAAACCGGTGCTAAACCTGATGCAGGAATTTTAGATAATTCTGGCCAATCACACTGAAATTCAAACAAGTACTCAACATTTGTTCAATATGGACTAGTTCTATTTCAAATAACTTACCTGTATCTGAACAACATAATAAATAAGATATTCACAAAAGGTGTAAATAAATAAAAGTCCAAATAAAATATGAAATAGTTTTGTTTTCAAAAATTTATTCAACTTTTGATGAAAAGATAACATAATTATTGTAACAAAATCAACATTTCTCTAAATTATTTGATTACAATATAAGGTGCATATAAAACAACAAATACAAGATAAAAATGATAGCATAATTTGCAATTGTATTAAAAAATACAAGATAACCAAACGTTATCAGATGTTTTTGACAGTTGTAATCAAGCTTTGATATGAGACTGTAACGTTCCATATTAATGATTATTGCAGCTCTCAAAGCAATTTTTACAGAAATAGTTTTTACAATATTTTAATTTAAAATTTATTTACTGAAAATATAAACAGATACAATATAAAAGAACTATATTTTTTTCAAATGACGATTTATTTTAGGTTTAGGTGGATTTGGAGCGTATTTGACAGTAATGACAGTCAGCTGTTCAAACAATTTTGATAAGCAGAGTACTCCGCTGTTTACATACACGTTTTTAATATTTGTATTTATTACTTTTTGGTAGTTGTCAATGTAAATTTAGTGAAAATGTCACATTGGAGTTCCGAAATAATGAAGTTAGAATATCGGGATCTGCAGGCAACTGCGATGTCGGTAGACTATACTGGTAATAACGTTCTTCTTGCTGGCCGCAGATGGTTAGCCATTAAACAGATATACCTAGATGATGATGATGGAGACATTATTATAAAATATCCAAGACATAGCAAATATGACGCTGCTGGAGCTGAATGGTGCCATACACAACAGGGACAAAAATTATGTGCTATTTCTGTGAGTTCTCCTTTTTTTATTTAGAAATAGATGTACGACAGATTTCAGTAAGTTTTTCTTAAAGTTTTCATTATTAATAATGTAAGCAAAACGTTTCTAAGCTATGTTAACTTGTTTTTATCCATGCTGATGTAATTTTTAAATGTTATTTTAGAGTAATCAACGTGTAGATGTATACGAATGGCGGGAAAGTGATTTGGCATGCATTTCTTCACTCAGAGGACACACAAGAGTTGTTAGTGACACACATTTCCACAGACAAGATCATAATATAATAGCATCCTGTTCAATAGACACATTTACTTATCTATGGGATCTTAGGGATTCTAGAAAACCCATTATTTCATTATGTGCTGTTGGTAAGATTAACTACTAATAAATTTTGTCATTTATTGATATTACATAAAAATTATGTTTTTAAATTTGTCAAATAGAGGATTTGTGCATAATGTTATTTTATGATAAAATGAAATTATTTTCTACAAATATTATTTATATTTGAAATTTACAGCGGGAGCCTCTCAAGTACAATGGAATAAAGTAGCTAGCCACCTCATAGCGACAGCACATGATGGTGACATTAAAATCTGGGATTACAGAAAATCAAACATACCATTAAATTATATTTCCGCACATTTATGTAAAATACATGGAGTGGATTGGAGTCCTCATCATGAATACCAACTAGTCACTTCAAGTCATGATGGAAGCATAAAATATTTTGATATAAACAATGCAAGACGTCCAGAAAATGTTATTTTAACCAATTTCCCAGTATGGAGGGCTATTTACACACCTTTTGGAAGTGGGTTGTTAACTATAGGGGTAGGTTGGGGTGGCTTACCCAGGGTTGAACAAGCTGGAGTAATTGGAGTTTGGGTCGGAGGCTCCTTGACTCAAAGATTAGTTGGGCATACAGATACAGTTTCTACAATGGTCTGGAGACCTAATACATCTCCATCAAATTATCAATTAGTAACATGGGGAAGAGATCAAACACTTAGATTGTGGTCAATGCATGCTTCTCTGTTGAAGATGTGTAATCACTATTTACCAGATGATTCTGATGGTGATGAAGAAAATAGTGACGGTTTGTGCTTTTAAATTCTTAAAATATAGTTAAAAAAATTAGATATAAATTTGCTATCATGGTGAGGCTGGACTAACTAAAAGTAAAAAATATATTGTGTATAAGCAATTTTGTTTCAGCTGTTAGTTACGCATCTACAGTTGAATCATTGAGTGACTTAACAATAATTGATACAAAAGAGGGACAATCGGTAAGTTTTTAATGAATTTATTATTCAGAATTCATAATTGTTTGTCACTTTATGCCACATGAACTGTTTAACGAAGTCCTTGTGGGTGCCATGTAAAATTACTATATATAAATATTTCAGAGAAGTCTACCAACGACAATTGACGAGGAGTTTGACTCAATCCGTGAAATGGCAAATATAGAAGTAACAGATATGGATATACAAACAAGAACATGCTCCATACACTCAGAGAGAAACGGCTATATAGCGAATTTGCAAGTTACATTTCCCAAAAGCCATTCTGAACAGATTATACCTCGGTTTTCTTGGCTATCGGGAACTAATATTGATAGTCAAGGCACAATAAAAATATTGCAAGCTATAAATAAGACTGCTTTTAAAAAGAAGAAGGAGGGTCAAAGATGTTTGTTGCATTGTTTGAAAACTTTAGCAACTAGTATTGATGAGGTGGGTGACAATAATTTGATATGTGCATTAGATTGCATGGTTTTTGAGAAAAATCTTGAAAAATGTTTAAAAGCTAATAGATTTTCCTGAAATTAATTTTAGAAATATATTTCTTGATAATTTTTTTTCAGATCCCAGTTAAATCTAATGATGATTCAGACTCTCTAAATTCCAATCAAAAGAGCCAATCAGAGAGCGAGAATGCCGGTGACTCGTGTATACCATTCCCTCGTACAAGTGGTGCTAAATGGTGTGGTGCCAGCTCCTTAGTTGTTTTTAATCGACCACCAAACGCAAGAAGGTTGTCTTTAAAACATGAAAATGGTACTCCGAGGTCGATGTCATCTTTATCATCAATTCCTGGGGTTTATACCACTAATTATGGTTCAATTTCACCATTAGCTACAACAACTCCGTCACCAACTAGTGGTCCGGGATTTCCTCAACTTCATTACAGACATACTTCCAATTCAATCACTACGTTTTATTTTCAAGATCGTTGGGTTAGTTTTTTGAACATTTTCTTCACTTACACAGAAATATTTTAATTCAAATTGATTTAATGTCTATAGAGAATACACCCCCACTAAAACATTTTTATTAATTCATTAATTATAATATTAAAAAACAGGCCTACTTTTAATACTGATTCCTTTATTACATTATTATAATTATTCTAAGAAATCAAGCTTACTTATGTCAACAATTTTAATACATAGTTTCACAAATACAACATTGTTATTGCTGAAATTCATATTGAGTGAACTATTACAAGTTGGAAGGAAGAAAAGAGTGAGTCCTGACGTAGGTGATTACTGTCTGCAGCCATAAATGATGTTTTTTTTATAGAAAGCGCATAATCGTCGTACTGGTAGTGTGCGCAGTCGCACCAGTCTATCTGGCTCCGGAGCTCCAAAAGTAGTGGTCTATGACGCAACACATCTGTTTCCAATCAGTCGGACTTTAGCAGAAAAATATATTATTAACGCTGATAATCCTGTTGGTATGTCTTTTTAATATTAAAAATAATATTAATCATAGGTTTTTCTAGTTTGCGTAATATAATAAATTATCTTATTTGTTGAACAGAAATGTGTACGCACAATGCCAAAGTAGCAACTGAAGAAGGTGCCGCCGGTCACGCGCAAGCTTGGACATTGGCAGCTCTTGCAGCACAAACATTGAAGGTTCACCCCATTGAGCATATGGTATCGAGTGAAGAAAGCATGGGATGGGTTGGACATCCGCTGTGCTGTAATTTAGTGCAAACCCTGTGAGTATACTATATGTTCTTTTACTTGTGTGTTTACGTTATAAAGTGAGTTATTTCAAACGAATTTGTAAGTGTCTTGTTTATATTTTTTATTTTATACCTTGTTCCATTGTTTTTAGTTGAAATATAAAACTTTTTATTTTACTAATTTTGAGTTAAAAATCAAATTAATCTTATTTTTCCAGTATAAACCAATACGCAAGCACGTCAGATATTCAGATGGCGGCCATGTTGGCTTGTGCATTCTCCGTGTTTAACGACGCAAACAATTCTAGTTCACATTCTACTATTAGTACTTCGAGTTTTGTAAGTACCATATACAAGGTGACAAATATAAAATGGATGATAAAGCACAAACAACATCAAAATATATTTGGAATAACTGTGCTTTAAGTAAATTTACCATTACTTATAAGTACTATGCGCGCGTTTTCTTTACAATGTGAGATGTGTGTTACATTTTGGATAGCGCCACCTATGAACGAGTAGCTCAGTCGGTGGAAATCTAACGATAAACATTGTCGTCCTTGAATTATTTTTTTTAAGCATAAACATGTGTAAATTTATCAAGAGAAACTGTGTGTTTTTTTGATGTCTTAGTAAAGATTTCGTCATTATACTGAAAATAATTGAATAATAAAACCTAAAACTAGGATATAGTTTGATATATAAAATCATATATTATAAAAGGCAAGACTGTTTAGATAATGATCCCTAATTAATTTTTTAAGGAAAATGGCACCAGCACATGCTTAACAATGAATCAATATAGTGAAGTTAGCTCAGAAGGATGGACAGTACCAATAATCAGGAGTAATTCATGTTCTGAAGCTGAAAATTTAATTTCCGACTCTACTCTTGTTAAAACTGATTCAACTTCGAGCTGTGTTCTTGATGCGGCCACCGTGCGTTTGTATCATTGTTTTAAACGACGGTATGCTGATATTTTACATAGATGGCAACTTTTGTATGTTAGGACTGAGGTACGTATGATTACGTATATGAATTACACATATTATTAGGTGGCATTAGAAAATAATTATAAATTACAAATGCAAGAAGTTAATAAAGTAGTGTTACGTTACATTAATGTTTTTTAAACTAGAAACTAAGTTTCATATAAAATACATGGTCAATAGAGTTTTTACTTTCTCAAATAAAATAAGCGAAATGGATTTTTTTTTCCTATTTATATATATACATATTATATGTATATCTCATATAAGTGCCGCTTTTAGCTGATTAAATAAATTTGTTGCGAAGAATCTTTTTTATTTGCAGGTAATGAAGTTAGTGAGGTCGAAGTACGAGCAGAACGACCACATAGGGCCGGAGCTGTCGTGCGTGTGTGAGTCATGTGGTGCGGTGTGCGGGGCGGGAGGGCCGGCGTGTAGCAGGTGTGGGCGGCTGGCGATGCGGTGTGCGGTTTGCGGGCGAGGAGTGCGCGGGTTAGCATGCGTGTGCGCTCTCTGCGGACATGCGGCACACGCTCGGCACATCATACACTGGTACGCACGTTGTCTCAGCTCTTGGGTTGCACTTTAGCTTAAATATGAAACGGTCACGTGTTATGTAATTATTTATTTCAATTTTTTTAGGTTTTCAAAACACGATACTTGCCCCACCGGATGCGGTTGTAAATGTCTAGTCGAATCGTCGTCTTTATGGAAGTCGGTTAAATTTCCTTAAAAATAGACTTTTTTTAAATGTATGAATATAAAAGTCAAATAAACTTAATAGAATTAAGGGAGAAGATTTTAATACTGATATTTTGCATTTAATAATTAGATATCGAATTTTTGTTTTGTTTTGTAGCTTTTTGAGCTGTTAATTAATCTCAATGAATATTTTTATAAGTGAATTTATAAACTAGTCTTTTACTACGCACAATTGTAAATGGTCATATTTTTAAGTATACATTAAGACTGCAATAAATATATTTTTAGTTTAAAAATAAAACAATTTTTAATAAAAAAAATTATTTAATAAACTTTGTTTTTTACAATTAATGCCTTAACCTTTTTGTATTTCGTTAGAATATTCAAGTTACATTAAGATTTTAAATTATTAGTTTTGGATATTCTATTATAATGAACTGGAATTTGGAATTGAGTGTGGTGTGAGTGTTAGCGCAATGAACACAAGAAAAAAGGATTTTTAATAATATCAATTTTAATAAAGGTCTTAGTACTACACTATGCATTTTAATTAAAAATTTAACGCTGAATAAATAATAAGGTTACTAAATTCTGAAACCCTAGTGAAAACCGATATATTAAGTTACATTAGAATCATTAAAAAAAGATTCAAAATTTAATTTTTATACGCACGTATTTTGTTTTATTTATCATAAATTGCAATAATCAAATACTGGAGCGCTATTCGAATTCAATTTCAGGTCATTTAAAAATAATTGAGAATGAAACAGATTTAGATTTTTTGACATGAGTGTTCACGCATATTAAAATTTTATAATTTTTGTTGAATACTCGACATTAGCAAATTGTATTCATTAGACATTTGATGCCAATAATAATAAAATAATAGAATTTGAATCAGAATAGCGCTGGAATTGTCGTCGGCCGGAAGCTATTTTATTTATTTATTTTCTATTTATATTTATTTATCTATTTATATAGTATAAGAGGCACAGAATTTAAGTAATATAATTTTGACGATATTTTAAATTATAATTAATATAAAAATCTAGGTACCATTGAAGTAGAGATTAGATATTTAATCGTAAATAAGAACAATTACAAATAGTCAACGCATAATAAATAAAAATATTACAAATATTGCTTATAATTATTTTTATAAATATAATAATATTAAGTGTGATGGTGGCAAAAGTTTTCGAAGCTTAATTTAGTATTTTAATATTTTTTTGGTCTTGTTAATAAATATCGCATTATATAACAATAAAAACACAATTCGAGTATTCAAAACAAATGAATGACAAACAAACCATAATAAAACTAGGTAACTAAATGCTAAAATTCTACGCTAAAAATACGTCGACAATAACTATACGAAAATTAACAAAGAAGAGAATTAAATAAGCTCTTTGTGAAACCGCTTCGAAAGATATTGCTGTTCATGCCTTTATTGTTTACAAAAACTGTAAAATATCCTTTCCAATGAGTAAACCAACAAATGATAGGGGATCCTATTAACGCTCAAAAGTTAATTACAAGTTATGAAAGTCGATGTTAAATCAAAATAAATCGTTGAGATTTTGTGTGGAATATGGACTTTGTATTCATATTATACAGATTATATGTAATCATAACATATACAATATACATATTACGTCTTTTTTGTTTTACTTTTGTTCTGTTTGTAATTTTGGGAACTACCATTTATACCTACGCTCCAAAACCTCAGTGCAATACAACACTCTCAAAACATAGCACTTGGATCAATTTATTATGACCATAATTTCTCATAACACTCAGTATGAAAATATGTTTTAAAGTTTATAAAATAAACACAAACATTGTCAACTCACATTTAGATTACAGTGAAAGCACCTTAAGCAAATTTAATTATAAAAATATACAATTAAATTAAATATTCTAGAGATGACTTTCGGAAGAATGTTATTGCGCTTAGCTTATTAGTCCAATGGTCCTAATGTAGTTTAGTAAGTCACTACTGCTCTGTATGATTACATGGGTCATTAGTTTTATTCTTCATTAAATTAATCGAATTTTCTAGAATATTTAACTTAATGTATAATCCCAAATTTTAATAGATCAATATATTCGTAACTACTCACGAGGGCGAATATATCTTAAGCTATTATTGTAACAAAAACTTCTGCACCTATATTTAAAATCGACATTGAAACAGCTACTAATTAGAGTTTTTCTAATAAAACATAAAACGCAATTAACGATTTAAACTTATGGAATATTAGGGCTTAAAAACAAGGCAAAAGTTAAGGTCACTAAGGGCTAAAATTGTGTATTTCACATGCACGACGGTTGATCATTGCTCATCATTTCTCAGAGACGAGTTGTTCTATTGTAGCAGCTAAAACAAATTGCAATTATTATTTTAAGCTAATCTGTGAATTCTCTATGCTAATAAATCTATAAATAAACACACAATATGGAATTTTATTACATAAAATCTAAACATTTCTAATGCTTCTATGTATTTCATATATATGGCAGTGTTATTTTTTTTTTAAATATAGGGTAGTAGTGATCTAAATTAAATCTAAGCTACAGAATGTGGTTTGTAATAGCATTTAATGAGGTAACGCTATTGAACTAACATTAAAGAATCTTTTGATCTCGCAAATTTTACTAAATTATTATGTAGTAGACGTTTTGCTTGAATACTTGCGAGTAAAAAATGTGGTTTTAAGTTACTCAAATCTTAGAACTGAATCACCCTATATATAAATTTAATGCAGTTATGTCTGTAACTAATTACTCTAGATTTAATTACTATAAAAATACATCGCCATAAAAATTACAATTAAAACTAATTTTAATCAACTCTAGTTTGTCTTATAAAAGGTGTCAAAAGAACAAGCGTCGTTTTGTTAGAATAATACCTTTCTAGAAGACGTCGCTTCAAATCCGGTGGATAGGTTACGAATATGTAGTGATCATCGTGGTCAGGATCGTTTTCCAGAAGTGCATCATCACCAGCCAAACGGTCTCCGCGGCTTGGTGACGAATGCGTTGTCATGGAAACGGATGCACTTCCTGCTATACTGGCCTCTTCAGAACTACATATTTAAACAAAATATATTAACTAAAGAATCTGTGCGGTTTATTATTACGTTTATTTTTATTGCTTTACTGATGATTGATCGCAGCGAGACTATAGAATGATGGCTGCAAAAAAGAGGATTCATACATAAATTATCCTTAACTTACTCGAAGACAATCCAAATAATATAATAACACATGCACAATGCCAATGCGAGACAGGTGATCAGAGCAAGCAGTAACGGCCAAGGAAACACCCTTGCAGCTGGTGTCGTGTCCTCCCAATATCGATCACAACTTAAATACCAACAAACTGCACGCTGCATCTCCTCTAAAAATTAATTGTTTTAATAAATATACTGTAAATAATTATTTGAGAATTTAAAAAGTAATTCTAACTTCTATGTTGAATGGATACCTTTACTTAAAAAGTGTTTCAAACCGTCAAAATAACTATTCATACATCAGTTGTCACTTGGACAGTTGAAAGTATTTTTTTTACAAAAAACTATAAAAGTATGTTTATTACTTTACTACTAGGTACTAACCTTCCATTTCACTAAATTGATTATTGGTTAGATGTAACAGTAGAGTAGCTATGCAAGAATGAACGACTCTTTCACATCGGACTTTGATCTCTTGCAACTTGACTGGATCACAAGCTGCGCGTTCTGCTTGCAGTTCCGCTAATCTACGTTGCTTGCTGTCTGGTGGAAGAGCCGATTCAACTGTATCAGCATCACATAGTTCACTTGTTTGATTGTTTTCTCCTTCTGTGTCTTCTGCGTTTTTGGAATCTACTGCTGTAAGGAATATTTCATGTGATCTACATCTGAGATTATTCTCTAAAGAATATAAAAGGAAGTCAAACAACATTTCACTAAAATTAAAATATGAAGACTTAAGTTGCCATTCTAAAACGATATTTAACATTTGTATGAACAAATAATATCTTTGATGGCTAAAAGTATTTCACTATTTAAAAATATTATACTAATGATGGCATTTTTTAAAACGTCCAAATAAGATTGTATTAAAAATAAATGACAATGAATTTATGACACAGCAGCTTTGGTGGTTGGTTGATCTAAATGATAATTAGCAGAAACCTGGCTCATCGTTTAAAGTACTCTTCGGGCAATCTGCACGTAATATAATAGGTGGCGCTGGAGATGTTTTGGAGCGTCGTCGCTTGGGTACTTTAGCGACACTTCTAGAAGCAGCCGGAGCAAGTGCTCTTTTAGCTGCCGCAACATCTTGCCAAACTTCGACATCGGTTCCAGGAGCTAGGTTACCACTATAAATTCCATGCGCCATAAGGACTTGACACCGCATTATATCGCAATATTCCGCGAGGCAAACTGCGTCCTCTGCCTGCAATAGTAAAATAATTAAGGTTAGTCACTTTATTTTTAATTGCATTATTTAATAAAAAAAATACCTTATTAATCTGGTTCTTGTGTCGAAGGTCGAAATGCGTATCTAAGTGGCGTTCTTCGTAAAAGGATTTTCCGCAAAATGAACAGGTCCATTGGGAAGGTCGATGTTGTAACTTGGCTGCATGTTGGGGTGCGAAAATATCTCGTGCAGGGTGAAATGGACATTCTAAGGGTAGTTTCACCTAAAAAAATTAGCGATTAATTAATTTTGTTTCGATTCCGCGACTTTTATTTCAATGTTACTTCTTATCATTTAGCGCATAATAAATGTTTTGTTTTTTGAGTATTACAAACAAACGAATGTTATAATTGCAAATATCTTGATGCGGTTATCTTTAAAACGGATATTATTAGTTATCTATATTCTATATCATTGTTATAATAATACATTTGACGAATAATAATAAATCAAATTAAATAAATTAATTATTGTCAAAATAATAATAATGATTTGAGTTGATATAAAAAAGTAAAATTATAGAATAAATTACCTGATATCTTTCTAAGACTGGCAGCCATTTGTTTTGTATAACTTTCCTTACTATTTTCGAGTTGTCACGAGAACAAGTTATTTTGAAAACAGAGGGTCCCGGCCAAGGGATTAGGGTCAGAAACAAAAGGGCTAGTATCTGAAACAAATACTTCATTAGCAACTTTTATTGTGTATTTACTATAAATATCGTAATTCCTCTTTTTCTTCAATTGTCCCAAAGCTTACCTTTTGAGGTTTGTCAAATATTACAATTAAAATGTAAATAATTACAATAGAACAGTCAAACTTCATAAATATTGTGACATCGAATATAAAAGAGTCAATACAATGTTATATAAATTAAATACTAACCAGTAACAAACACGATTAAACTCAATAATACAAACTTAAGAAAAGTCAACGTTCTATATATTTACTTAAGATGTTATTAAAGAGAAAATGTGTATGACGTTAGGTAATATTTATAAAATTATTACCTAACGTAGTAATTCATTACGAATGCACATTATAGGTTATAATTGTGTCATCCAATTATCGATTTATAAGCAACATAAACCTGCAATAAAATCACCAAACTCACCTCGAGTGTGAACGATGTAGTCCCCATTCATATCTCGGTTGCCACAGTTATACAATAAAATTTCTTAATAGATTTTGTTAGAAAGACTTATTATATTACTTCAATAATGTTAAGGTTTGCTTATTACTGACTTTGTATCTACCATGAGCCGGGTTGTATTTACGCATGCGCAAAATGCGGGGATGCCACCCTCTTTGAAGGGTGGAAGTGTCATATATTTTACTTTCCACGCTAAAATTCATGGTTGTAAATAATAACAGACGCGTAGGGATTCGGGTTCATGTTGCTAAAGAATGTATAAAACAAAAAAGAAACATTAAATGTTTTACCACTTTTTACTATTTAATAGTTATTTATATTACATATCATAAAATAATTAAACAAGAAATAATTATATCCAATTTTCATTTGTTTATATAATATTTATCTAAACCCATTGGTCAGCTTTGATAAGTCTCCTCTTACATTCTATATTAACAAAACAAACGCAGATAAACTTTATTTACGTTATCATCGAACCTGTGTAAAACCTTTCATACAAAGTTTGCTTTCACTCATTTTGTGTCATTATCAGATTAGAAAATTCATTTTAGTACATACCATTTTGCGTCATAACTATAAAAAAACTTGTTTTTTTTT
Source organism: Tineola bisselliella (assembly GCA_028551675.1). Taxonomy (NCBI): domain Eukaryota; kingdom Metazoa; phylum Arthropoda; class Insecta; order Lepidoptera; family Tineidae; genus Tineola; species Tineola bisselliella. The sequence goes on along the minus strand of JAPWLS010000143.1, from coordinate 116,378 downwards.
TCATTTAAGTATAGCACATATTAGTTTTTAGTTTTATTTTAACAAATTGAATTTGATATTGGAAAAGTGAAGCTATGTTATTTTTTCTTACCGTCGCGTCTGTTCTTTAAATATAGTTTAAGATTCAGCTTTAAGAGATCTACGCCTATTTGATTTTTAATAATAATGTATTTTTAAATATATATTTAACGAATTATATATGACAACCAATAGCGTCCTACAGGCTTGCTTATAAAAATATGATGGTCATTAATATTTTATTTTTTAAATTAAGTTTATTTTTTTTTCTTGTGTCATTCGTTTGTTTTCTAGAAAAAATAATAATAAAGAGAGACATGTCTCCAATTGAAAATAATCTTGTAATTCTACAAATAGATTCCAATGCCTATTTTTAACTTTACATTTACCTACATTTCAGTTCTTTAAATTCAGTAAACGTTTCACCTTCTAAAGGATTTCTGAAAGTTAAATAAGTTTGTACTACCACCGCATACTAAATTCTGTAAAACTATTCTTTTTGTAATTTCTTAGATTATTCGCGAACATGAATTAAATAATTTAAAAGTCTAGCCGTAATCACGATTGCTGCAAAGCATTCGAAACGCCGTAGTCTTTTAAATAATTGATTCGACTTCTATTTGAAGTTGTAATTTTAAATAAAAAATAAGAGGAATAATAAATATGTCACAGGAACAGCTACACGCATTGATAGCAAATCCAAAAACAGCGATTTCTGGTCAGAATGACAGTTGTGAACTGAATTCATTTTTATACGTTCAAATAATTTTAAATTGTTTAATCCTGTTCTATGTTTATCCCAATATTTTTGAAGCCTATTGAAAACTTATATAATTCATACATTTGTTCAGTTATTGTTATAAACACCGTTTAATAGTAATAGTAATGACTTTTTATATTTATTATTATGCCATTCCTTCGTTCCACAATTTTCGGCACTGCGAGCTATCTCCGCGCGTCTTTTGCTGTATAGAGTCCACTTTATGCTAATAAAATTTATTCTATTTTTGGTCTATGTTATTTCCTTTATAAACTAGTTACGTAGCTGGTACACTATCGATACATGTATAATTGCATATGCCGTGCTGTTAAATGGGTTGTTAAGTGACCTTTTAAGTTTTATCATAAAAAAAATATCGAACTAAGAAAATATTAACGATGTCAATTTAAAATGGTTCCGTATTTTTTAATAAAGAGAACCGGCAGTAGTAAATTACTAAAAAAAACAACACACGGTATAAATAAAAAATGAATCGGTTTTATTTATCATTTTGTAAGTTGCTACTATACTATAAGTCGGCCATGAAAATCCCTACTGTAGTAACTTCTCAGATTATAAAGATTTCATACTTAATATATATTTCTATCAAAGGAATAATGTACCATTTATTAATGATTTTTAGAATTTGTCCAATAGTTCCAGAGATTATTTATTATTATTATTATTACATTACTATAGGGAGACGTAATGTAAAGTTTCTGCTAAGGAACCCTAACTAAAGTTTTCGTGCTGCACGGCGACGAATTAGCGTATCGACTAAAACTGCGCTAGTAAAGAAACAATTGCATGTGAAAATATAACTCGCATAACCCACAGCCAGCGCGAAACAATGCGATAATACAGTAATTAAACTAACCAGCATATTTTTTAAAAAACAATGAATATTTATATCTACAGTTAGAAAAACGAAATATCTATCATAGATAATCTGGCCGTAAGTATTGAAGGTTTTTTGATCTCTATCATTAAAAATCATATCAATTTATAAATTACTCGTAGCATTTGCAAGTGTGTTGAAGAAATTTTCTACTTATTATCATGCTAAATTGGTCCCAGCTACTACTGATCCCGAAACGCAACATTACAGGCCTCACCCTTGGTATACTAACAGCGGTATTAAAAATTATTATAAGTATTTGACAAAGACGACGTATATCGAATTTATTCGAACTCTGAACAGTATTCGTATTAAATCAAAAACATTGTACATTGTAAAAGTTTTTTACTATATATGCAAAACAGGCTTGTTAGGAATTCGTGAGAGCCCTCTCTTGGCTCACAACAACAGATCATCTGGAAATAGTACCTATTATATAAAATTCTATATGTCCATATAAGTACCTATAGATTGGAACACCACGGGTGAATTTGACGCATGCGCCTCCCATCCTCCTGGACCAAACAATTGCCGCGGAACTCTCATTCCTCCGCCGACAGCTGAGACAACATATCGAGAATACCAAATCATTTAAAAATGAGTACACAACTTTTTATTATCAACTTTAATGGTATATGTATTTACAAATCAAAATGTATGGAATTATTAAACGTTTAAGTGTTTTCTAGAAAGTAATGTGATAATGAGTCGTTTGATGTCGGGAGGAATTGCAATCGTCTTTGGGTGCTGACCGATGCAGTATTGAAAGATCACAATTAGGTAAGCCATTTATTATATTCACCCCCACTTCAATCTAATTATAAGCAATAATAGAGACAAGTATTATATGATTTATTTAGAACAATAATTAATTGACAAATAGCAAAATTTATTTTTTAAATATAATAATAAAAACAGAAACTAGTATTATATGTGTATCAGTCAAAGTCAACACGAACATATTATTATAATTAGACTCGAAAAAATCCATTTCTTAAAATATAACATTTATAATATGACAAAAAAAAAATTCGTAATATTTATATTTGTTTTGACATGAATTCAAATAAAAAACGCAATATAAAAAAAACTAATATTAACTATTTGATTTATTATTAAAATCGTTCTTTTTAAATAATATAATATTATCTTATCGGATTAGTAATAATTGTGATCAGATTTATTTTTAAAGTTTATCTTGCAAGGCTGCATTTAGGTATACCTACTTAAAATGTTACTCAAGCACAAAGTTCGAATAGTAGTTAATTAAAAGTACGTTGATCATAAACACTAATATTTCAAACTGAAGCAAGCGTTTACTTAATACTATTATATATTAATAATAGATGAAAACAGCATGCATTGATTAAAACTGAATAAAATGGAACTTAATAATACATTTAAAATAAATATTAAAAAGAATAATTAAAGAGAATTTTAAAGAAAGAAATAGGGTTAATTTTAAATTTAAATGACAATAAAAAATAAAATGAAAATTTAGCAATGAAAAAGTTATTTTTTTCTTATCTTCCATATGTGTTGTTCGATTATTACCAATTAGTGATAAGTAATTACTTAAAGTGGTAATGTCTTTGTGATTAATACATTTAAGTGCAATAATACATTTTAAGGTAGGATCTAAAAATCTTTTTAATTGTGATGTTTGGGTTTGTTCGCTAACATGATTTAAATAATCAAAAGGCGTTTTCGAATTTGATTATTTTAATGTTACGTTTCGATAGTTTTGCAGCCATCGAGTGCAGCCTCGCAGCGACTTTGTAAGAATCAAATATTTTTTAATCGAATTTCACACAAATATTTTCATTTGTTCTTTGTGCGCAATTTTTTTATAGGTATTTACTTGCTAAATTAGCAATTTTTAACTTATTCAAAGTCGGGTAATTTCCTCGCAAATTATGCTAAACGTTTGTTAGGAAAAGAAAGTTATAGTTTACCTAGTTGATTTTTATCATGGGGCTGTTTCACCCCTCTGGCATACCTCTCTAACCTTGGCTGTCGTTGCCATATTCATGGACATGTTAGATTTCTAATAGACTTATTTTTAGTACATCTTTTCGTACCAGGCTCAATGTTTACGCAAAAAAAGAACTAAGCTATAGTTTAATCCAGGATATGAGAATGTTATCGTATTTTATTTATAAATAACATTGTTTGCTCGACACGGAAAACAATCGGTACATGTTTTTCAACAATTAGGAACTTTAAATTGTACATTTTCTTTTATCATATTTGCTGAATTCAATTCAAACGCTTAAATATACTTGTAGAATTTATTCAATAACGTAACGTGATAGCTCAATCGTCTCTTCGGTTAATTGTGTTTTAGTTTTTTTGCCGCTTATACGACGATGTCTGGACGTTGAAATAATGAAAACCAATTGTTATTTAATATTAAACGGATCATCTATTTTTAGGTAAATAAGTATTTATATAATTTATAAGTGAATTAATGAATTTTGGTAAAGTTCGTTTTTGTTTTTGTTTTTCAGTATGAAAAAAGGATCGGCTTTAACATGCAGACTACGCGCAGTGACGCTTAATTGTAAACACTTACTTCTATTCGCAATTGTATTTGGATGTGGTTTTCTATTATCCATCGGATACGGAACAGAATTTCGTGCATTTTTCAACGAGAATTTAGAAGTTATAAATAGTGCACACGACCATACTGACAAGCATTTTTCAATTAAGACCGAGGGTTGCATAATATCCGCACTAGAACCCTTTAGTAAAGACGTGAAGCGATTTGTGAAATACCCTACAGAAATGAAGCCATGCTCTTTCAGTAACGGCACCTTATTAGATAGCAATGACACGCACATTTGGATTATAAAAAGTAATTTATACATATATAACATATCTGAATACGAAAGTGTGAATTGTTGCTATAATTCATTTAATCGACCGAATATGATCACTAACATCAATTCAAAATATGTCGATGATAGAGTAAGTTATAAAAAATGTCAAAGTTTTAACGATAGTATAAAAGCGACTGACGAATTTGTGCAAGTCACCTGCGGGTATTTTGATGAAGATATTTATGAAGATTATTTTGTGTTTACACCTAAAAAGACAGTATCGTCGCCTTCCAAAGATAACATTAATTATTGGCCTAAAAACTCAGTGGACTATAATGTTATTATAATGGGAATTGACGCTGTGTCTAGAATGAATTTTCACCGAACGATGCCAAAGACTTTAGAATATTTACGACAGAAAGGGGCGATTGAATTATTAGGTTACAACAAAGTGGGTGACAATACATTCCCGAACATTATGCCCTTACTGCTGGGTGTTAGTGAAAACGAATTAAGAAGGACCTGTCTCCCGACATCACGTTCCGCATTCGACAACTGCCCCTTCGTTTGGCAATGGTTCAAGGATAGAGGGTACTATACTGCGCTCGGGGAAGATAGCGCAAAACTCGGTACGTTTAACTATCTGAAAGTGGGTTTCACCGGCACACCCACAGATTATTATCTCTACACATTTATGCATGAATCAGAGAAACATATTGGCAATAACAAAGATTTTAATTCCTATTTATGCATGGGCGATCGATATTATTATCGAGTTCTGCTCAATTATATTCAAAGATTAACTACTACATTAGATTCCGAAAAGTTATTCGGTTTTTTTTGGGAAGTGACAATGAGCCACGATTACTTAAACTATCCCATGGCTATGGACGAGCATTATGCTGAATTTTTTGATAATATAGAGTTGAGTGGGTACATGAACAAAACAATCCTCATTCTTATGAGTGACCATGGTATCAGATGGGGAAAGATTCGGTCCACTAAACAAGGGAGGCTAGAAGAAAGACTTCCATTTGTTTTCATATACTTTCCGCCTTCTTTCAGGATAAATTATGAGTCAGCTTATAATAATATAAAAAGTAACGCCAATAGACTGACTACTCCTTTTGATCTTCACGAAATGCTAATTGACCTTGGAGAAATGAAAGTAGACGACAGAACAATATCAACAAGAATGAAAACTTCTTATGCCAAAAATAGAGCGATTAGTTTATTTCTCCCGGTGCCAGGAAACCGAACATGCGAAGCTGCTGGCATAGCCGAGCACTGGTGTACGTGTCAAAAGGGTAGGAAGTTACGAACTGATCGTAAAGACACGTCGCAAGCATCTGCCCATTTACTCAAACATATAAATTCGATGATCCGTGATCTAACACAGTGTGCGCCATTGACTTTAGCAGAGGTGATCGAAGCGACAGAGATGAATGTCTCTGGACTTGAGGACGTGGAGAAGTCTTGGAGGGAAATACTTTTAGTAGTGCGTGTAAGTCCTAGTAATGCGATATTTGAGGCCACATTGAGGAAGGATGAGGAATGGACAGTGACAGGTAGTGTCAGTCGTCTTAACTTATATGGTGATCAAAGTCGATGTGTGGATAACTATCAACTTAAGCTGTACTGCTATTGCAAGTAACAGTATGGCATAGTTGTTGGCATCATTTTAAAGCTTAACCTGTGATATTAAGTTATATTATTTAAGTAGAATAATTGTCTGTTTTTTACAAATAGTAAAATAAGAATATTTATGGATTTTGCTCATTACTCTGTGAGGGCGCTAAAGTGCTAAATGGCCTATATTTAAGGAACTTTTATAATCGTGCCAAAACATTTATTACTATAAATATATTTTTAGGTACTGCATCACAACGACATAAATCTAACTGTGCCCTAATGCCGATTTTAATATTGAAAAACGAAACTTACGCAGATGTCAACTTTTTTGTTTTTCCGTAGTTCCGTACTTTCGTAAGTCGTATGCGAATCTATCGGTGACGCCATGAACTAATAATCTTATACATAGTCTTGATATTTTTTAATGTAGAAATCGGCATTAGTTCTTGATTATATTATATGCATGCATTTTTTGAAAGTGTGTTTGTATTTAAATATAAATTGGCTAGTCACTAATCTAAAGCGTAAATTATTATTTATGTAAAAGTATTCGTTAAAACATATTTTATAAATCTCATATTTTTGACACATACCTAGATATACCATATTATATGTATAGAGATATATTACCGTTTGTTTTGATCTCAATTTGTCTCATCTAATGCCTAAATATTATATATCCATTTAATCATATCAATGTTTTTGTTATTGTTTAAAACAAATACTTGGGCTTAATAAATTATCTGTCTATAAATAACTTTTATCATTTGGGAATACCTATTATTATTCAAGTGAACTAATTTTATGAATTGGCGCTAAAAAGACTGGCAAACTCAGATTATCTTGCTAATCATCAGTTATAAAAAACTACATATTATAACAAATAAGTAGCTCTTGTTCAATATTTGCATACAATATCCTATATTACCTTCCAATTACATATTACAATGAGTAATTACATTTCGTTGGCAGTCTTCCAACATCGCTATATAGTCACACATCTACTACCTAAATCAAATATAATCAGGTGGGTTATCAAATAATAACATTTCTGATGTTTGCAACATATGATAGTGAATATTCAGTCTAGAAAAGAAATCCAAAACATGTATTTATTATATTCTTCTTCTTCTTTTATTAATGGCTTCATATATCTATTAAAGACAATTCTGCCAATGTCGAGTATTCAGGCAAAAGCCCAATATGAGATTATAAAATTTTAATTCACACGTAAACGTTCATGTCAAAAAAAAAAACTATTTATTAGATTAAATGAGTAGTATGAAATTAATATTTCATCATAGTACACTGCGCAAACAACGTTTCGTTAAGAGCAAAGGGTTCGTTACTTATGCAGCTTACTCTTAAATAATACCTATTTCCTTTTTCAAATGGTACTTGAACAGTTTTATTTTATTTTAAAATTATTTTTGGTGAAGTAGTGTGATCTTTATTTATTCTTTCAGCAAAATTACGTTGAGCAAACGTTGATTTTAAACGTTTTTAACCCACGGCTAAAAATATTAAAACTCTTAATGTCATAGTCGTCAAATATCATTATTGTCATTGCATCACATTTTCTCGATTTGTTATTTGTTTAAAAATGAGTAGAAATTAAGTAATTGTAATTTATTTATTAGTGGAATGACGTTGCCAATTAGGCTTTTATGTAGACATTATCGTCTGCCGTTGGCAAGGCCAATAAAATGGAACTTACATAGAAATGCTCCATTAAAAATCCAGATTTACAGTGTAACGTCTAATAGTCATAATCCTAGTTCATTTAGTAATTCGCAACAAAATTATGGTGGTTCTCAGCTGGTATCATGTAAACATTACGGAACTTCAACTCAGCCCCAACCGGAAAAAACCCCTGAAGAAGTCAAAAAGATTAAGAAAGCTGGTTTAATCCAAAGGTTTAAGGAGATGGCTCGTGATTATTGGTATGTGCTGCTTCCAGTGCATGCAGCGACGTCAATAATTTGGTTTGGGGGGTTTTATTATGCGGTATCCAGGTAAACACTATAACAAATAATGCTATAATTTAAGTAAATTTATATATAAACTCATGTTCTCTTTTCAGCGGAGTTGATGTGCTTGGCTGGATAGAGTCATTAGAACTTAGTGATAAGATCATGGCGCCACTGCGCAAAAGTGGTGCTGGATACTTTGCTTTGGCCTTCGCTTGCTACAAAGTTGTTAGTCCTTTACGATATGCTGTCACTTTAGGTAAGCTTTACTGAACTTAGCTTTATTAGACAGAACAAGAGAAAATAAATAAGTTCCCTATTAAAGGCATAACTATACTCATTTACATTATAATTATTATAGTATATATCATATACAACTGAACTGTTAGGAATACTACAATCAGGAAACATTGGGCTTTTAGGTGGAGCAACATTTGCAATAAAAAAGTTAACAACAATGGGATGGATTAAACCGATGCCATCAAAACAAAGAATCAAGGAGGTGTTCAAAGAACAAAAGGAAACTTTACAAGACAAACTTATCGAGAGCAAAGAACATTATCAAGCTCATATAATGGAGAAGAAAGCTCAAATTACGGAAAAGAAGACACAAGTTATAGAAGAAATGAGTAGGTATAAAACAGAACTGCGCAATATCAAGGACAGAGTTAAGAAAATGTGATTTAGTAAATTCACACCATATTTATAAAATATTGTGTGTGTTCTTGTTAAAATGAAATTCTAATATTTAAAGCAATGACAGTGATTATTAATGTGAACAGTGTATTTGTACTGTTGTAAAATATCAAACAATTTTTACTTTTGAAATGTATTTATTGTTACAAAAAATATTAATAAAAAAATTCTTAAAGTAAATTATTGTGTAAAATTATTACATCAAATATACAAAAATCACATTGTTTTTTTTCTCAAAATGTACAGATAGAACAAACAGCCTATTATTAAGTACATAAAAGTACAATTCACTGGAATGTAATAAAGCGGTACATTAATACTTTAACTGTATATTGTGTTGATGATTAAAAATATTCTGGTATTTTTGACTCATTATTGCAGTTGGACAGAGTTCAATTTCATATGGCATGCCAAAACACTATTTATTATTGCATTGCCTTGATCTATTTTTGTATTTTTCATAAAAATATTCCTAACACTATCATTTGAAAGTACAAAACAATATTGATTTGATATTTTTGCTGCCACAATCACTATAAATCACCTTTAATTAATATCAATTGTTCTAAGCTTTCATAGAAGCGTTTTCAAACATATATTGTGATAATGGCAAGTCAATTTCAGTATATGTATGATTAAAATTAATAAATGCAATGAAATTAAAGCGACATTGTTATTTATATTTGTACCACTCTTTAAATTGCATATCTAATACTTAAATCTAACATTTGTGATGTATGCGGGAGCTTATCAAGCGCTTTTTTAAACTAAAATAATAATAAACACAATTATACATATACAAAGATCAGGTTTGTGAATAAAAAATGTCGATTTTTTAAAATAAATCTAAACATTAAAATAATAAATCTATTGTCTTTTCGTGGATAAAAATAGAAATACTTATATTCGGCGCGAAATATCAATAGAGGCTTCGTAAACATTACATAACCTAAAAAACGTTACAACACTAATCAAATATTTCCCAATGTGATAGATTACCATTAAACCAATCTAAAATTTAACAAAGTCATAGAATTTCCAGTACCTTTTTAGTACAGGTCTAATTAGAACATATTCATTATTAAATTAATACAACATTATTAAAGTCAATTACTACAATTTAATCAAAACTTAATTAACACTTAATAAACGCCTTAAACCCTTAAAACTTAATAGTTTACATTTCCTCATAAACTTCTTATTGTTCTGGTATTAAAAACATGGCAATACACACGACGATTATCAAATGGATACAGTTTTTGTAGGTATATAGGCGATAGGAACAGAAACGATCACGATATCGTGAACAGCAAAGGTCTGTATCTCTTTCACACATGCTTCAACTTCGACAAATGAACGCAGGTGACACGAAAAGAATATAGTTATCCCTTTCTAAGGATTGTTTCTTCCAGTCCAAAGTCAAATCTGTACCAATTTGAAGATTGTCATTTGTATATTAATATTTCATACAAATCAATATTACAGCAAATATTTGAGATTATAGTTGAGCCATTTTACACTTCTATAATCTTTGTAACACGTGTAAAACCTGGACATTAATTTTGTTTATAGAAACAGGAAAATATGTGTGGCCAACCCTTGTTGATGGTTGTGTACTTAAATCCTGATTATCACATTTATCATGAATGGATTTGCATTAGGCATTTGCATCTATCTATTTAGATAACAAGTTTCACTTAATCATTATGTCTACGTGATTTTTTTTTTGAAATCCGATATATACTTGTAAAAATAAATCAAAGTAAATTAGTGTTTACTAGTAACCCCATAAGACTTGTTTCCCCACTACTCGAGCATTATTTTCTTACATAAATAATAGAGCCAGTTAGAGTCCTAACTATGCAAAACAGCTTTCTAGAACTAATCAAACCATTTCTAACTATATTGTGTCTATGTTACTTAGCCCATATATTGATATGAAGCTGGTGACAGATGAGGAGCTGGCGGTAATCCTGGACCAGTTGCAGCTCCAATGGTTGCCAAATGGCAGGCACGGCACATTAGTTTTCCTAAAAGAATAATGTCAATTTAATTTCCAAAGCTTATAAACATTCAAATTTAAACATAGAAACAAACTTTATTTAAGCATTTTTATTGTCTTTGCTTAAATTGTTATAACGAAAATGAAAACTTACCAGCCAGAGGATAACATCGTTTATCAGGTTCATCAGTGAGTTGCATCCCACACACACAGCACATGTAACAATCAACATGGAAATCACGGTCCATTGACACCACGCGCACTGTCTCGTCTGTACCTTCCACGGGAGTGATACCTGAAATAAATATTTAATAATTTTTTATACACATTTTCTTTATTACAAATAGAAAATATTTAAACATGGAACGAATTTCAAATAGGGAATGAAAACAAAATTTAAAAAAATAATACAATAAGAATGGAATAACATATTATATATATTATTATTTGCATTGACTAGCTGTTTTCAGTACAGCATCTATGTTACTGAGATCTCATGAATTATAAACTGAATACTTGCCTTTTCCGCAACTAGCACATTTAGGAGCAAACATTCTGTGATAATCATTAACACAATATATTTTATTATCAACATCGACAGTGAATGGGACCCCATCTAAACATTCATTGCATATACAACAACGGAAACAACCAGGATGATATGATTTGCCCATTGCTTGTAATATCATTTCCATAATGAGGTGACCACAAATAGCACATTTTTCAGCTGTCTGTTGGAAGCCAGAATACTGGAAATATTTATGATTACTTATTTAGTATCACATCTCAGTTTTCTTACTTAACATTTACAACAACAATATAACATTATACATTTTAAATAGTGGCCCGTTATATGACCACACTGCCTCATGTTAAGCTATGTGTGTGTCCATGAAAGGAGACGACTACCATATACTACTAATATACAATATTTGATATAATGAATGGCATATGCATATATTAATTTTATTGATAAATATAGGTCTATATAAATAATTTAATTGGTCATTTAGTCAATAAAATTTTATGGTCTGCTTACTTATGGGTTCTTGGAATACTTTAGAACAAATATTGTTAAACTACTAACCAAATAATCTTCCTCACAATAAACCTTTCCATGTACGTTATAAAATGCTTTTCCTCTGAGTGCTCTTCCGCAAGAGCAACAAATAAAACAATTGGTATGGTATAAATTGCCCATTGCCTGACAAGCTTGTCCTGCGCCAGTCACTCCAGCCCCACATGTGTGACATATACCTGGAATAATATATTACACATACAATGCCCTGACCCTAATTATGATTTCTTGCACCATGAATATCAGAACAAAACAATTGTATAAAAACAAACATCTGAGGCCTGAAGCAAATATTTATTTTAATTAAATTTATATTATTTCAGCAACAGATTGGCATGCTAACTACTGCTCCCTAGTGGTCAAAAATACATCTTTGAAATCACCTTTCAATATGAAAAGCGTTACAATTTCATATCATTGGTGTATGATGCAGCAATGTTTAGAATTGTTAAGTATGTGATAAGATTTCTCTTGTTAATTATTCATTATCACTGCTACATTTATAGGAAATAGATATAGAAATAAATATATACATATGTGTTAGTGAAACCTTTATCTAATTTATTATGTTTACACTAAATAAGTCAATTATTATCAGTAAAGTTATTTATCAGTCATTTCCCTTTATCAACTTATATTAGAGAAACTAAATAACATAAAATTTCTTACCAAAATATTCTCCTTCCTCATCTTGCTTTTCCATTTCCTCTTCTAACTGACGAGTCAGCTCTTCAATTTTTCTTTGAGCCTCACTAGGACCAGGTGGACGAGGCGGTGTTATGCTGTAAGGCAATAAACTCTTTCCACGACCGCCAGAACCACGAGATCCTCCTGATAATTGTGACACTGAACTTGGAGTAGGACTCGGCGCTGGAGACTGAGAAGGGGAACGTAAAGATAATCCTGAAACCATATTTCTTGAAGCAAGAGAATCTCCACCTATGGAAATGTTATCTCTATTGTTTGCTGCTGTATTTGGAGGTGCATTACCTCCTGTCATACACACATAGTCAGAACCATTTGCCTCATCCATTATTTGCATGCGACCTGCAAGCTTGTTACTATAACTCCCATTTACTGTTGCATCCTTGCTGGGCCCATGAGCTAGTGATGGTTTAGCATGATAAAATTTAGGCGATGAAGTGGTTGTTTGTACTTCTGTGGCTATATTTGCTTTAGGTCTTTGTGCACTAGGAGCTATTGAAGCATAAATAGCTGTTGTTGGTGCTGGCTTATTTTCTCGTCCAACAGGCTTTGCGGTTTCTTTGCCTGTCAGTAATGTGAGATCTGAATATTTTGGTGGTGCGGACTTCATCACAGTATAATCACTGCCTGGTGTTTCCTGTACTACTGAGTATGGCGGTGGTGGAGGTGGCTTATCTTTTAACTTACTGGTTAGTGCACCATCCCCAGAAGCTCGACTTATAGTACCAGTATTAGGTACTTGTGGTCCTGGGACTGAGCCCTGCTGTATAAAGCGTTGATCACTCATTAATGAATTAAGGTCTTTCCTTTTGTCCTTGTCTGAACACATCATATTTTCGTATACTATTGGATAAGCAACTTTAGAATTAACTGGAACTTGTGGTTGCGCTTTACTGTAACGAGTGTCGTAGTAACCTTCAGAGACTGGTGGTGGTGGCGGTGGTGTGTGCTGATACATATGATGATAATACGGCGCTTGTGAAGATCGCGGCTCACCGTAGTAATCTACATTCTCATACACTGGTGGAGCAAAAGGTATCCCTGGATTTGCTGGAATTTCGTATAAATCATCTGTCTGATAACTCAAAGATCTCTGTGATATACTATCAATAGAGCGCGTCGGACTGGATGGTACAGCTGCAGGATTTATATCACGATTGATAGATCCGATTGTCTCTACACGCTTTGGTGTCGCAAACTTTGAGGCTGCTATAACGTTTGAACGTTCGTAAAAGCTATAATCTTGACGATTACCTTGTGTATTATCTAAGACAAAGCTCTCTATCGCTCCGACTGGGCGAGATTTACCACTGGTATTTGATTTTGACCCCGATGTGTTGTGCGCCTGCTCCGTACCATCTTCGATGTTGCTGGTAATTTTCAAATCTTGTAATCCCAGTATACATCGTTGGTCCTCCGAATTGTTACGTCTGGAAGAATTCATTATGTGTGATCGCGATGTACCTATTCATGTACAAATAAAATTAAATACTTTTACATGGAATATTAATGAATCATAATTTTATAAAACCTCAAACTCAAACAAAACATGAAAACAAGGCGGTGTCAAAAATGAAAATGAAAAAACTTAAGTAAAGTCAAAGGCAGAGGTTTCAAAGTTATTAAGCAAACTTGATTTGATAATTAATATTTAAGTTTCTTTATTAGCTTCAAAAAATAAGTAGATATCTGATTTTATTTAAAATAGTATTAAATTATCAACCAATAATCTGGTTATGTTTTATAATTCAAATTTAAGTTGAAATATTTACACAAGTTTTAACGTATTTTTTCAAACAGTAACACTCCATAATCCGCGTAATTATTTTCAATGTATATTACCGATATTTTTAATTTTTTCGTTTGGTTCGTATCCCTGATTTTAATTATTTATGATATTATGGTATTTTAAAATTATTAATGTAAAAATTATAAAGACTTATTTTCGAACGAATTGCCGGCTGATTACTGACAAGACACAGGACAGGACGCCATGTTGTAGAAATGAATCAAACGTCTCTCGCTTGTGCGTTGTATTCGTGTGAATTTATATTTTATTAAGAAATTTTCGAATTTCTCAAAATAAATCATGTACGACGCTGAAGATGATGTTTATGAGGAGGAAGATGTGGAAGAAATATCGTCAGAGTTGTGGCAAGAAGCTTGTTGGATTGTAATCAACGCATATTTTGATGAAAAAGGATTGGTACGACAGCAACTTGATAGTTTCGATGAGTTTATTCAAATGTCTGTGCAAAGAATCGTTGAAGATTCGCCACCTATAGAATTGCAAGCAGAAGCTCAACATTCATCTGGAGAAATAGAAACACCGCCAAAATATCTTTTGAAGTTTGATCAGATTTATTTATCTAAACCAACACATTGGGAGAAAGATGGTGCTCCGTCTCCTATGATGCCGAATGAAGCTCGTCTACGCAATTTAACTTACTCGGCTCCTTTGTATGTGGATATTACGAAAACTGTTGTGAAGGAGGGCGAGGAATCTATTGAGACCCAACACCAGAAAACTTTTATTGGAAAAATTCCAATTATGTTACGTTCTACCTATTGCTTGCTGAGCAATCTTACTGACAGGGATTTAACTGAATTGAATGAATGTCCACTAGATCCAGGCGGTTATTTCATTATCAATGGATCCGAGAAAGTGTTGATTGCACAAGAGAAAATGGCGACTAATACTGTATATGTGTTCAGCATGAAAGATGGTAAATATGCGTATAAAACTGAAATTCGCTCTTGTTTGGAGCACAGTTCAAGACCTACGTCAACATTGTGGGTTAATATGATGGCAAGAGGTGGACAGAGTATTAAGAAGTCTGCAATTGGCCAAAGAATCATCGCTATTGTACCCTATATCAAACAAGAGATACCTATTATGATTGTATTCAGAGCACTCGGTTTCGTAGCTGACAGAGATATATTGGAGCATATCATTTATGATTTTGACGATCCTGAAATGATGGAAATGGTGAAGCCATCACTTGATGAAGCATTTGTTATTCAAGAACAGAATGTTGCTTTAAATTTCATTGGTGCTCGTGGTGCCAGACCGGGTGTAACAAAAGAAAAGAGAATAAAATATGCTAGAGAAATCCTACAAAAGGAAATGTTGCCGCATGTTGGTGTATCAGACTTCTGTGAAACCAAGAAAGCATACTTCTTGGGTTATATGGTACATAGATTGCTATTGGCTGCTCTCGGAAGGAGAGAGCTTGACGACAGAGATCACTATGGTAACAAGAGGCTGGATCTAGCTGGACCTTTATTGGCCTTTTTGTTCAGAGGTCTGTTCAAAAATTTATTGAAAGAAGTAAGAATGTATGCTCAAAAATTCATTGACAAAGGAAAAGATTTTAATCTAGAGTTAGCCATTAAGACAAAGATCATAACTGATGGGTTGAGATATTCTCTTGCTACTGGAAACTGGGGCGATCAAAAGAAAGCTCATCAAGCTAGAGCCGGTGTATCCCAAGTATTAAATAGATTGACATTTGCATCTACCCTTTCGCATTTGCGACGCGTTAATTCTCCTATTGGCAGAGATGGAAAACTAGCTAAGCCTCGTCAGTTACATAATACTCTTTGGGGTATGATATGTCCTGCTGAAACTCCTGAAGGTGCTGCTGTGGGTCTTGTGAAGAATTTAGCCCTGATGGCGTATATTTCAGTAGGTAGTCAACCTTCGCCAATTTTAGAGTTCTTAGAGGAGTGGTCTATGGAAAATCTTGAGGAAATAGCCCCTTCTGCTATTGCAGACGCCACAAAGATATTTGTTAATGGTTGTTGGGTTGGAATACATAGAGATCCTGAACAATTGATGGCGACCCTTCGTAAATTGAGACGTCAGATGGATATTATTGTGTCAGAAGTCAGCATGATAAGAGATATAAGAGACAGGGAGATCAGAATATACACTGATGCGGGTCGAATCTGTCGCCCGTTATTAATTGTCGAAAATGGTACTTTGTTATTAAAGAAAAAGCATATTGAGAATTTAAAGGAGAGAGATTATAATAACTATGGTTGGCAAAACTTGGTTGCCAGTGGTGTAGTAGAATATATTGATACACTGGAAGAAGAAACAGTAATGATAGCTATGAACCCTGAAGATTTAACTCAGGCAAAGGAGGGTGCTTATTGTACCACATACACACATTGTGAAATTCATCCAGCTATGATACTGGGTGTGTGTGCTTCGATTATACCTTTTCCTGATCATAACCAGAGTCCTAGGAACACATATCAAAGTGCTATGGGCAAACAAGCTATGGGAGTCTACATTACAAATTTCCATGTACGAATGGACACCCTAGCTCATGTTCTTTATTATCCACATAAGCCACTCGTTACAACTAGATCTATGGAGTACTTGCGGTTCAGAGAACTGCCTGCAGGGATCAACTCTATAGTAGCTATTTTATGTTACACTGGATATAACCAAGAAGACAGTGTTATTCTCAATGCATCTGCTGTTGAAAGAGGTTTCTTCAGATCTGTATTCTATCGTTCTTACAAAGATTCGGAATGCAAACGGATTGGTGACCAAGAAGAGCAATTTGAGAAACCAACCAGGCAGACATGTCAAGGAATGAGAAATGCTTTATATGATAAATTAGACGATGATGGTATCATAGCACCTGGAATAAGAGTATCTGGTGATGACGTTGTCATTGGCAAAACAATAACACTGCCTGAAAACGATGACGAATTAGAAGGCACTACTAAACGATACACAAAGCGCGATGCTTCTACGTTCTTACGCAACAGTGAAACTGGAATTGTAGATCAAGTTATGCTCACATTGAATAGCGAGGGTTATAAATTCTGTAAAATCCGTGTGAGATCAGTTCGTATACCACAAATTGGCGACAAGTTTGCTTCACGACACGGACAAAAAGGTACATG
Organism: Tineola bisselliella; assembly: GCA_028551675.1. Taxonomy (NCBI): domain Eukaryota; kingdom Metazoa; phylum Arthropoda; class Insecta; order Lepidoptera; family Tineidae; genus Tineola; species Tineola bisselliella. The sequence goes on along the minus strand of JAPWLS010000143.1, from coordinate 98,871 downwards.
CGGTATTCAATACAGACAGGAGGATATGCCGTTTACTTGCGAAGGATTAACACCCGATATCATCATAAACCCTCACGCCATCCCCTCTCGTATGACAATTGGTCACTTGATTGAATGTATCCAAGGGAAAGTGTCTTCAAACAAAGGGGAAATAGGTGACGCCACACCATTCAACGATGCGGTCAACGTGCAGAAGATCTCGTCGTTACTGCAAGAATATGGATATCATTTACGTGGAAATGAAGTTATGTATAACGGACATACGGGCAGGAAAATAAATGCCCAAGTATTTTTAGGGCCAACTTATTATCAACGCCTTAAACATATGGTAGACGACAAAATTCACTCGCGTGCGAGAGGCCCGGTGCAGATACTTGTTAGACAGCCCATGGAGGGTAGGGCGAGGGATGGTGGTCTACGTTTTGGTGAAATGGAGCGTGACTGTCAGATTGCTCACGGTGCAGCCCAGTTCCTCAGGGAGCGCTTGTTCGAAGTGTCTGACCCATACCGCATTCACGTGTGCAATTTCTGTGGATTGATTGCTATTGCTAATTTGAGAAACAACACATTTGAGTGCAAAGGATGCAAGAATAAAACTCAAATATCGCAAGTCAGGCTGCCGTATGCGGCCAAGCTTTTGTTCCAAGAGCTGATGTCGATGAATATTGCGCCACGACTAATGGTAGTTAGTTAAGAAATAATGTATTATTGTTCGAATAAAACTTTAATAACATTTTATATGATTTTTATTATCACAAAATGACAACATTAAATGCAACTTAACACAACAATCACAATACAAAAGTGTATAAATATATTAAATACATTAATAATTTAATTAGATATATTTGATTTTGAAATATGTGGTACAGAAATATGTGTTCGTTCATGGAAGATGTTGTGATGTTAATCAAATTCTAAGCCTATTTCTGTACCCCAAATACAGAATCGAGAGTATACTTGCAATATAAATAACTTAATTTATATAATAATATGAGGTAAATTCATTGTTCCGTTTATGGAAGTACTTGATTTTTCAATATAAAATTTGTACATAATAAATAAACTTTTACCGCGAGATTCCTCTATTTGTAAAAACATTTGATTTTAAATTTGTCTACATCAATAATAATATTTGCTAAATAGTGCAATCTAAGTGTACTAATTGATAAATTTCTAAATAACAAAATGTTAAAAGTCCATCAATTTCATGCAAATTTTAAATATAAAATTTTCATAATCTTAAAATAAGTTGTAATGTACACGGGAGTTATTCTTAACTCTATACAATTCAGGTCCACCAAGAAAGCCTCCCTGGGAAATGCAGAGACATTGTCATAATTTGTGCTCTTATATTCGCAATAAATTATGTTCAACGTGATGGTGGTAATGCCCGCTGTTCATCTGTCTCCTCTTTCGGACGACTCCATTTTATCATAGTTTCTGGTGACCGGTACAGGAACACCAGTTTAGCAAACAAATCTTCTTCGAGTGCTAATTCTAGAGCTTCACGAACCTAAAAAGTTACCCAAGCTATTAGTATTAGGCTAAGGTTTTTATTTATAGTTAGGTTAAACAATTTCAAATATAAGAAGCTAAAAATAAACAATATAAATACCAAATAAATGTCCAGACAGAGCTGCAAAACCCTATCAACATTGGGCAAATCATCAAACATGATCTTAGTGTAAATGCCAGAGAAGAAACCGCGCAAGAGACGCGACGCCAAAAACACGAACGTTGTATATAGTCCAATTATACTGAAAATTAAATTTTATATGAATATCTCAATGATAAATAATAATAAAAAAACATATAAAATAAAGTTTGCGAAAATTACCCGCTTCCAGATATAAAGTTGAGTGTCTCTGGAAAGAGTTTATCATTGAAAGTGTACATTACAAGCATGTCGCAATTATTATTCGGTATTCCCAGCAATGGATCCTAAAATATAAAATGAATATTGAAAGTACAAAATAAATATTAAAAATAAGCGTGATCAAGTAAAATAAAACAAAATGACTAACCTGAGGCTCGCAGGCTTCTCTAACTCGCCAATAGCTAACTGAGGATGTATGTTCCAATCTCATCTGAACATTGCGATACAGACGATCCTCGTCGTCGGATCCCGCAGCACCGCTGCGAGACGGCGGCATCAACTGATATGCAGGTTTAGCCGTGCCCTTATTGAATACCTTCACGAACTTAGGAAATAGGTGACTTACATTTAACCTGAAATTTAAAAAATATTTTCATATATATTTTTTTTAATAGCCCAGCATATGACCACACTCCGCCTGATGTTAAGCTAGAGTGCGGTCCATGAGTATAGACAACTGTTACCACATACACTATGCCAGCTTGAGGAGACGAATGTGCTCTGTCCAAATTAACAGGGCACACTCCTCTCGTTATCCCGGTTACTTCCAAGCTGATCCCGAAACGCGACTAGGTCACTTCACGGGTGTTCCGCTTGAAAGTGGTGGTACTTCCCCAGGACGACATACTGGGCTAATGCTATCATCAGTCTGCCTACCACTCTTTATATAATAATAATAATAAAGCTTCAGTTGCTTAATAAAATAATAAATACCATTGATTTTCTGTGGAATTCTGCGCTAACAACGCTAGTAACGTATCACGCTCCGGGTTACGTTGACCATTTGGCAAGTACGCCTCGAGTTGTACTTCACGCGATTCCTCTATAGTGGGTGGGTTTTGTGCACTATTCGTGAGATGAGTCAACACGTAAGTAAATCTTATTGATAATGTTGAATCTGTAAATTTAAAAAAAACTTAATATGCCACGATGCTCTTTTTTTTGACGCGTTTCAACTCTGTGCACCTTTTATGTGATATACGATGTACAATTTAAGAATTCTTACGTCTAAATCAAATATTTTATTATTATTTTAAAATTAAATTCATAACAAAATAAAATACAAAATTATGTAAACAATTATAATTAATAGTTTTAATAACTTATTAATAAACTGACAAGGAGAAAGGTACAAAGGGCTGAAGGCCTATTTTAGCATAGAAACAAAACAATATCAGTAACACCAACAACGAAACGCCGAATACGAAAACTTTTTTGACATTTAAAAAGCGCAGCTTCCATTATTAAATTTTATAACAAATACAGAAATAACAAAATGTACAATATATATAAATTGATACGTCTGAGTCTCACTTGAAATAGCTTCATTCTCCAGTCGGTCGAGTTCAGGCGGCGATATCTCCCAATTCATCGTGGAGTTCGGATTCAGTGTCACCACGGCGACATCATTGTACATATAATTTGATAGGAAAGTCTGTGCTGTGCGATCACGTGCGTACATATTACTCAGTTGGGTATAGTCTAATTCGGTGAAACTGTAATTAAAAATCATTTTAACTACAGATAAATGTTTGTATTCAGTCGCCTTCTATATTTTAAAGTTAATTCCGGAGCACAAATATTGTTTATACTCTAACGCTATTCAATTTTCTTTTATCTCTCTCATTTGATATGTAAAAGAGAGAGACGAACAAAATATAACAGCTTTTCGATTGTTACTAAGTACTCTGTGATATGATGATGATTTTCAATTGTTTATAACTAAATATACGAACGGACATAATTGTTTGTCTCTGTATACTTACACATCAATATTATGCGATTGAGCAGACATCTGATAAACAGGCAAGAATGGACCGATGCGTATTTTTACAGTGACATCTGTGGGTGGATTTGGTTGGCCGACCTACAAGACAATATAATTAATAATAAAAGCACGTAAATGAGAGACTTGTGTATTAGAACACCTTTTGATACGACCATGCAACGTTTAATACAATTATATAAAATCTTAGCTAAAGCCAAATCAAAATTATAAAATGCTTTAAAATAAGTGTTTTTTAATTTTTATATTTAATATGATGTCTTTTCAGCAAACTCACCGAATTGCCGAAAGCGAAGAAAACAAGCGGGAACCAAATGATGGCAATAACAAATGCCAAAACGCCACCTCCAAGCAAATACTTCACTGTGCTGGATTTTTTAACACCACGCGGCGACGGAAACTCATCTTCAACGTAACGTGAACACTGAAACATGATTTGAGACATTTCTCATTTATATCACTGCGTGAGTTTCAATTATTGCATTTGGTGTAGAAATAACAGCTTATTATCGCAATTTCTAAGCGTTGCATTAAAATAATTCAAATAAGCACTGTATGTAACCCGCTGAAAGGTTTTAAATAGGTTTTATTCATGTTCGCGAACTATCTCAGTCACCACTAAAGAGCTTTGCATGCTAAAGCTTTTTTAAAAAACGAATTCTTATTTAGTTCGATAAATCAAAATACCACCCTGTTTAATAATTTTCAAAAACAACAATAATTACCTTTAAAAGAAAAACGTTAGCAAAGACATCTTCCATTTTGAGCCAATCCATTAGTGTCATCGAAGTATCCGTCCACATCCAATCCATTAACGTTCGTAATTCAAATACGAATGGAATCGCCATAAAACTGGAAATGAAATATACAATATTAAAAATAAATAAATATATATACAAATACATAAAATATCTTGACTACAAACTGAGATATGCAGAATAAAACAACAAAAACACGCCACAAAAAGTTCCGAAACACACTTTTTTAATAACACCATATATTAAATAATAAATATGTATAGTATCAATAAACAATCAATATCGATAGAGAATCAAATGCGGAGACATTTGCGAATTAGATTCTAATACACCTATTTTGTCTATTTACATATACCTTTATTACATAAGCTCACCTTCTAAAGCACAACATGTTAACGTAATTATATCCTTTGCACAGGAAATTGCCAATAATTCTTCTCGGATATCCACATCTGATCTGATAAGCCGATAGCAATAGGTAAATACTCTTTATCATATACCACATCGGCGGTGGTAGAAGTGCGTTGAATGTTCTAGAAAATTAAAACAATTGTATATATTATAAAATAAATAAATTCGTTAATTCACTCGTGAAGCCTGGGGGGGCTACTCAGGCATATGCAAAGTTTCGTGATACAGTCATCATCTCTGTAGCTTATGTGAAATTTGACTTATAAGCTCGTAAAAGTCTTGTCAAATGACTGTAAAATAAGCATTGAGTAGCCTATCCATTGTGACATCACTGTCAAATCCGTAATTTTGTGAGTGATTACTCAGGGAATTAGGAAAGTTCGTGCGCCTGAGTAGCCCCCCTGACACGTGCCATAGACATGACCATAGAGAACTCTTTAAAATCACCTCTCAGTAATAAACGGCAATATAAAGAACATCCATATGTGCACTCCCAAAATGAGTACGTATTGAAACAATATTTTCCCCAAAATAAATTTACGCAGATACAACGCTCTGTCTATGACAATTAATGCGAACTGCAATATCAACATGACTAGAAACGGTATCGGCACTTTGTTCTCTTCAAGATACGCCTGCACACCTCCATCGCCTTGGTGAGTCTGGAAAATTGGTATATTAAATGCAACATGCATTGATGAGAAACCTTCACTATTTTCGGGCATTCTTGTTAGCGTATGGTAGTCGGTTCAAGTAATCAAACCAGCTTTTTCGATAATTAAGTGGATAGCGTTCGAGTACCATATACATTAACGTTAGTACTATATACATTACGATACAAATTTAATATATGGAACTTAAAGAAGGTATTTGTCGAAAACATTTTTCTATGCCACTAATAACTTATAATAATGCCATCAAAGGAGGAAATAAAGATCAGAAGGTATTTACCCCAAATGCAGCAAAGCCGAAGATGACAACTAAGAAGTTAAGAAAATCACAAAGGAACATGTACGCGTACACATCGGCCGTGACACGAGAACTCTGCGAGAGCATGCGTTTGAAGAAGAACCTCAGTGGCTGCAAGTATCGTTTTACACTGGAATTTTTAAATCACCAATACATTCTATTATGAAAACATATTACCAAGACACATAAATAATAAAATATAAAAAGGTCTAAAGGTAATTATTTAAAATTATTTTGCTTATAATTCCCGCTACAACATTTAGTAATTTGTCTCGACGCGTTTCGCCACTTCACGTATCCTGATGATGCCACGTGAAGTGGCGAAACGCGTCGAGACAAATTACTGAATGTTGTAGCGGGAATTATAAGCAAAATAATTTTAAATAATTTCCTTTAATATGGATTTCCGCAAAGTAACGCCTGAAACAACTAATTATATAAAAAGGTCTACTTACGACAATGCCACAATTTGTGGATAATAAGGATATGGGTCCTCCAATGTCGTTGTTACGGCTATTATTGGTTCCTCATCGTCGTTCACTCTGTTATTAAAATAATATAATGTTATTATAGTATTCAAAGGATCACAGAAGGATAGGGTTTCCAGGTACATAAAAGTCAAGTTAGTCCATGTTAATGTTTGTCTACATACTTATAATGATCATCTTCAGGCGGTTTAGATGGTCCAGCGACATCCTCTTCCAACGCATTATTAACATCTGCATCTTCCTTAATATCCTCATCAACAAACTGTTCATTTTGATTTTCTACAATTTCACCACTAAAAGAAAAATCCCAGTATTATCTTAATATATACGTTTTACATATTTATATTTCTACTTACGGAACCTAATTACGACATGTATTCACTCATTAATAAGAATTATTTCTAAACTACAACAATTCACTACTTATTATACGTCTGCCTTCTATACTTTAAATAAGCTAATTATTATACCAATTTCTAGCTATTTATCCATCCCGCTTTTTTTAAACATATGATTGCTTCGATAACTAAAACATTATTTTTTATCTCTTTCTCACATTTGCAAAATACGATAATTTTAACTATTATTTTTTTAAAGCTGCAAAACTACTGCAATACGCTTTCATTATTTTATTTAATATTTCTATATATTTACAACTATAATGGATATGTCAGAACAACAAGAGATAAGAAACAACTAATAACTACCCTCATCAGCTCTACGATTATAACAACTCAACAATTTTACTTTAAATATCAACATATAGAAAAAACAATGAAACAAATTCGTGTCCGAAATACCGTCGCCGTGACATCCTACGCACTCTCTTTATGGCATTACTAATTTTAGTAATAACACTAGATCCCCCTGCTGTTAGTGTTTCACCAAGATACTGCTGGTATTTCGCGTCGGCATCAAATTTTCGCTCTTCCAATAGCTTTTGGTCTACGAACGAGTGACTGATTCATCAATGTTGCCTTACTCTTACTACGATATAGGTCTATTTTAAATATTATATTAAAAATGTTCAGGTTAATATAGACTTCCATTGAATTCTACCAGATGATGTTAGTGCAAAGTGTCGACGTATTTTCCCAGTATAAGTTTCTAAATGCATATCACAACATACATTATATTGTCCTACCCTCATTGAGAATAATATATACGTCACTTCCATAACTAATATATCATCATCACCATCATCCTCACAAAGATGACAAAAAGTGCCTCACCTTCCAGATTTAGCATGCAGCTTTATATACTTCTTAGCCACTTCCTCGCCACGGCCATCGGCTATCATTTTCGTATCTTCAGGCTGTAGTGGATATTCCGCGTCTTCACGCAATTCCACTTCAGGTGTCGATTCTTTCCATAGGCCCAGTGATTTTAACATGAATCTGAAACATTGAAAAAATATAAGATCTCACGTGTGTTACGATACAGTGTATTGATTTAACAAGGCTTACTTGAATTTAATAAGCTAGCTTTATATATTTACCTAAAAATATTTCACATTTTTGAAGTTTTCCTTACTTAAAAATTATGAACATGCTATGCTGACTTTGAATGAAATATTTAACATTCCTGAATAAATGTTTGTGAATAAATTCAGACTCTAATACTCCTATTGCAAAATTATTATAATTCAAATGAAACACAAATACATACCTATGTAAGAATATAAGCAACAGTAACAATAGGTCATATAGGGCATAGTTAGATTTCCTCTCAATGCCAATGATTCTGGGCGCTGTGAATGGCATGTTGGCTGGTATTGCCTTTTGATTCCATGGCAATATTTCAAATTGGAACATACTTTTTAGCAACACTATTATCTAAAAGAAAAGAGTTTTTAGATTTATTTAAAAAACATATATGCTTAGTTAATTTTATTAAAATTACATTAATTTTACCTCAGTATAGGCAATAAGCGTGACCCAAAATGTTTTAGTTGGCCGCGGTATAGTTAAAGTGCCCCATAGGAAAACCATTAGAGGCAAAGGTATTGACAATATTGTTGCCGATTGTATCTGAAACAAACAATAATACAATAAAATTACTTTCGTACTTTAGTTGTAACTCGATTATTTCTAGAACTTTCTGCGACTTTTTGTTGCTTTTTTATTTAACTCAATTTTGTTAATTTTAGATCTACTTACTTACAAAACAATAAACATGAAACAATTTGTTTTGATATATGGTAGGTTATTTCATAAATCAATTGTTATTTATTATTAAAAATACTGGTGAAAAACAGTTTGAGTATGATTCCATATAAAAAACCACACAATTACCCAGATCATACACAACCACCAACTGTTGTTCGTACATTTGAATTGACAAGTCGTATATTAAAATTCCCTTCAATAATAAAAGGATTACCTGATTAATAAACACCATAACATAACACGCAATGTCAGTATGGGCAATGACGGCATACCACAATGCGTACGCGAGATGCGCCAAAGAACTTTTCCCTTTACGAAACATAGAATCATCTTGTTCTTCCAAAAGCGTTACGTCCTTACTGAAATATCATTTAATCACATTATAAATTGAACATTACATCGAATAAATAATCAAGTGTTTATTGCAGTCAGTTATTTCTCGTAGATGTGTTTAAAATTTACAGACCTCATGATAATGAAATTATAATATAGCTAATAAGAGAAAGACAGATTGTATTTCATTTTATATTTAAATACAGTGCTTATATTGGATTAATAGTCTTGTCTTTATCTAGCACTATTAAAATGAAAGGGAGAAAGCAAGTAAAAATCGAATAGAGACAATGAACAGAAACTTCAACTTTATGCAAGTCTTGAGCAGTGCAATAATCCATTTGTCACGAGATCCGTATATAAATTGTGTAATTGATAAATTTATGTGTAAAATATCAAATTTATATTTCGTGGGTTGAAAATTTTTATACAAGCTGTCCGAAAAAGAGAAATTAAACCGTATGGCCGAGATGGGTTTTTAAAACGCTATTATTTATATAACGATCGTTTCGGACATCTTATATAAATGTACTTACCAATAAAAACTAATTAAATATTACAAAAAAAGCTGCTAAGAAAAGTGAAGATAAATAGTAACACATACACGTAAGGATGAAAAAAATAGAGACATAGCAAAGCCCACTTAGCAAGCCAACTGACAACGACTGATGCTTCTATTCACTTAGATCCATCGATATCAACGAACCAATAAATAAGTTGATTCAGAGTGAATAACAATCGAAGCATTCGAAATGACAATGTAAATATAAATTTGTACATATTTACATGATTCAATATACACTTTATTAATAAATCTGAGCAACATTTTTGATTCAATTTTGATTGATTATTGCGTGTTTTATTTATTGAAGAAATAAAATTGGCTAGGCCACGTTTGGATTTATGATGATTATGGATTATGGAGAATATCAGATATTTCTCCGTAGTAACAATTATGTTCACATCACAAACCATACTAGATACCATACTATTACCTAAATAAATACACCAGTTCCAACTAAAAAAAGTCCGAAACATATTTTATTATTAAAGTGTAATTGAAACCATATAAAAATGTACAAAACACATAAAAAGCCACCTGGAAGTGGACTGCAAACTAAACGCGCTCTCATGTTCGGAGGTATCGTCATCATCGGATATCTCCTTTTGTGCTGGAACTAGATGGCTTGTCTTTCTACGCGGCTCTGGTGTATCGTCCAAGCCCCGCTCCATACTCGGTGCCAATATACGTATCTCTGGTACACTTATTTCGCTTAATTTACGGCTGTGAACATCGTAGTTAGATGTTCTTAGACTTATATTGATTAATATTTAATTAATAATAAATTAATACCATTTAAAATTTACTACATGCAAAACAATTTTAATATGCTAAATAAGGTTGTCACACGTCTCTTATTTAAAATACTCCTTGATAACGGGAGAGTTATGCCAACCCTAATTATAAAATGTAATACCAACCCCATATCTCCTATAGGCATAAGTAGATGTTCGTCAGGATAATCAGTGCCGTTCATCGTACTATAGCCGCATGCAAAAACAACATTCTACTAACTAAACACTACTTAACTAATATTGTGATTGACGTGAATAGAGTAATAAGTCCACCTATTAATTAATTATTAATTTTAGAAACGCATTACAATTGAAATATTTCTTTTTGACTTATCTCTATATTCACGTATACTACGCGATTATTTAAAGATTATTGTTGTATGAAAATGTTATTAACTACAAAAGTTAAAAATTACATTCAACTAATCTAATATTACATGCATTTTTTAAGTTTATTTTTAATCAGCTTACCAAACTGTCAAATGAGTTTAAAAATGGAACTCATTTACGCGCCATTTTTTGACAGATAATAATTTATAGACTAAACTACGTCATGCTGTTACACAACCAAGCTTTCGCATTACTTAAGCAAATCCCTTCAATTATACTAAAAATTATAATAAATTCAAAAAATAACTAACCGTGCGACTGTATTTTCAGGTAACGGCTCCCAAACCATTTGAGAACCCTCGCGTAAACCAATACCAAAACCTTCTTTCTCCTGTAAACATTATATCAATTAAAAATCTAATACGAATAAATTTTCTGAAAATCTTATATAAAAGAAACAACCAATATTAGACACCTTCACTATACCGGCTCTAATAAAAAACAATTGATTAATAATAAAAATAATTTTCCTCTTTACCTTAAGAATTTTCTTTTCAACCGACAAAGTTCTTGACACATATCTATAATCTCTCGAATACTTCATTAAATATCGCGTTATTGACACAAGGAAGCTATCGACGAACGTCCATATTGTTTCGAGTAAACGTTTTATTTTATCGAACCATGTTTCTTTCTCTGAAATCATAGTACGTCACATGTTAGATCTTAAACACTTCTGTAAGCTTATTTCTATTTGGTTTTAACTGGCATTGTTGTAGCTGAACTTGGCGAGTAGATTAACGAGTAATTCATTCTTAATTTACGATTAAATTTTACCAACATAACGTCAAAAGTTCAGATTTAAGAATACTTTGATAGATAAATTGCGAATTACCAGGCTCCGGTGCAAATTCTTCAATTTCAGAATACCCGTCCTTTTCACTCCTCTGAGAGATCGCTATATCGACATCCTTTTCGTGTATTGGTTCAGTGTGAGCTCGCGATATCCGTCTACGTACCTTTTGTGGAAGTATTTTATTTAAATGTAATTAAAAAATAACAACAAATGATGGATCAATAATAACACTGTAACATGCACGGTTAGTTATTGGAAATTAATGTATTATTTAAAAGGTTTACCCACACACATGCGTTCACATTAACATATAAAAACAATGCTGAGATTTAGAAAAAGTGAAATTGTATGAAGACTTTAAACTATATAAATAATACATAATATAAATATATATTTACTTTTCCTTAATTGTCACATATATTTTTTATGAGTGTTTGTTCTTACCTTTAAATAAAACAATATGTCGACTCCCTTGCATATTATAGAAATCAAATTTCGAGTGTGTTTTATAAAAGTGTCTAAACTAAATCTAAATCTAAAACTAACCTCAAAATAGATAAAAGTTAATTAATGTATTGCTTTTATCAACTTTAGTTATGTTTGAAGAATAAAAGTAAAATATTATAATTCAATGATTATAAATAATTGGGCAAAGTATCATTAAGTTTCATTTATTTAAATAAGAAAGAACTTTGTTTTCAATCTTCATGGACAAAAAACTTGTGAAGTGTGTAGATTCTTTATGCTTTTTGCTAAATTTGATAAAAACCAAGCCAATATGCAAGAGACGGAAGAGCTTACATCATGGGGATAGGAGTGCGGGTAACTTGCGAGCGACGCACGTTTGAGTGCCCTCATGGCCGGCGCAGACGCACGTCGCTGAGACACCGCGCTCTTCATATCTGTCTTGATCGCCGTTGACAGCAGCTACCATATCCCAATATTACCAACTATCTTTATAACCCTTTAGCTTGCATTTTAAAACCGTTTAATAAGTATTTCGACTATAATAATTTTTCGATATTGTTTATCAAATAAAATCAAGCAGAAAACTTTATTTCACTAATTTCGAATATAGATAAGTAAAACAAAAAGCAGCTAAAATAAGCTATAAAGATACTTGAATAACATAGCAAAGGTTAACGATCACAAATGGATAAATGTTAGTCACTTAAAAGCTACATTAAACCCAAACTACTAGAATTTGCCGCCCTCTCTCTCTCTAACAACAAACATATGACAAAGGCAGAAATATTCGAAAAAGAAACAAAGTCTAATAATGCATGCGAATAATTATTCTATAAAAATAATTATTTCGATGACAATTCATGCTAAATAAACAACCACACCATCTCTAAATATTTAATTATTTCTAATTAAAAAAAAAAAGTTCGTCATGCACTTTTCGTCCTTTATTTTTAATGGTAAGAAAAACCTACTTGTTTTTGATTTTACTATACCAGTATGTACTATACAAAGACATACATTGGTACCGGTCTATTTAAACCAGAATATTAACCCCTAAACCGCGTCAACTCTAAGAAATTCTACCCACGTACCTTTCCAATACCCAATTCTTTAGTAGGAGCATCTTCGTCAGTACTGCTTTCTTCCTCATTGAGGTTAACATCCGTATCATCAAATTCATCAAACATATAATAATCGCCTGATCGTATCGCTGTTTAGGAAAAATAAATGTTTTATTTTTATGAACAAATGGAATCTTTATAATTCTGTGGTCATATTATGATTTGGTTTTGTTTGAAATATATAAACGCTTTAGATTGAACTGTTGTAACATAAAACCATTTTTTACATCATAATATGACCAATAAAATAAATGGATACCTTACTGTTGTGATTAAAAAAACCATGATCAAGCAGAAATACTTCCTGTTGAATTTAAAAGACTTTATACGGCTTACAATCGCATTTATTCAGTGCATTTAAGACACCACTACAGTAAGGATTCATTTAAAAATTATATTGTGCAATATTGTTCGCAATCATAAAGAAAAATTTTGAAAAAAAGACAAACCAATTAATACAGTTAACCCGTAAATTTGGAAAAACAGTAAAACATGCAATAATAAATTTGAAAGAAACTAAATCCAATTAGCAAGCCAAAATAATATAATAATAAAAATAAATACCAATTGCACAATATTTAAAAATAAAAAAGTTTAAAAAAACGAACTAAAATAATTCAAGCGTCAAGACAATAATGCAACAAGCTCAAACAAAATGGCGTAAATCTGTCTTTCAGTGGAATATTTACAACACATTTTACATGTATTTACAAAATTTACAATTTCAATGTAATCCGTTAACAGCAACAGATTTATAAATAATAATTTTAAACCATCGCATGCAACGAAAACTCAAACGAATAAAGACAGGAATCGCCTCAAAAAACCATCAACCACGAAACAATCTGTTAATCACAAAGTTAGTTTTTTATATTAATAGCATGGCCGTAGATTTTACCCTTCTGATGGCTGGATGGAGGACGCGTACGGTAACCTCGGCAAGAAGTGGTTGCTATAAGAGAAACAGGAAGCTCAACACCACAAAGTCACACACCAGACAGAAATGTCATGGGATAGAGCGGCCAATACAAGTTAGAACTTTAAATTTATCAACATTTTTTAAGAAACGAAAAAACATTGAGTTAAATATTTTAGAGGAGACAATGTTGTTTATTTAAATTCGAATTTGAACCATCTATTTATTTTTTTAAATAAAAAACAAAAGAAGTTACAAGCATCACTCATGCTGTATTGGTTGACTGAGTCATAGATAATACGAGTATATATGTGTGTCTCGGCTGTTCTGCTAGCCGTCAGTCATTAGTCATCCACAATCATACACATTCATAATAAATTATAAATATCACAATGTAACAATGGCTCAAAAATTCCTCATCACTTCGACACCATTCGACATCATACGTATGCCCTTAGAAAATATATTTCGTTTGAAATGTCCGCTCTAATTTATTTAACTCATTGTAAAAAACAGTTATTTTACAAAAATAACATCGTTGTGTTATACAATATAAAGTGAAAACTTGTTGTAATATGCCGCTTGAAAATTAAGGTCAACATAAAGCGATTTGTAAAATTAATGAACAATTATTTGGGTCGACATTATTTGCTACATAGACATAGTATATTAGATAGAAAAACAAAGAGTGAAAGTGAGGATAAGAATCATATATAATGTAACATGTTGAAAAGAGACAGCTGTACAATCTGTCCTTAACACTATCTGAATAAAAAATTGTGACGTATCATAGGACTCTTTGTTGATCTACAGTATCATGCTATGTCTATGATTCGTACAGATAAAATGTATATTCGTTGGCTGAAAGAGGAAGGAACAGGAGTTCAATACAGAGAAAAATGGCTTCTTCATTCGGTTGGCGAAAGGCGACGACACATGAGATGTTAAACACCTCCACAAATTAACGGTAGTCAAATTATAATTATACCTTCATGACGTTTCGTATACAGCCTTGAATCACAGCTCTGATCATATCCTATTAAATTAAGAACAAAAATAAAATCTTAATAACTGCTTTACAATTATTTACATGTAATAGAATAAAATTGTCACAATACACATGTATATCTATGTGCATATAAAATTTGTGTAAGTAGTTACAAGTATGATGAGAATGCAGCTCCGCACGACTAGATTGAGATATAATCGAAGTCCTTTGCAATATACTCGGGCTTGCGACCGTATGACGTCTTCTAAGGGGAGGCGGGGAGAAGACGGGATATGATTCTTCAGGACTTTGTGCTCTTGGAAGTAGATCTGATGAAGGAGGTGACTCGAAGGAAATACGACGCGGTTCCAAATACGCGTCGAGAGAAACTGTCATTAGAGCAGATGAGGGTGAAGGTGGACCACCTTGAGCTTGACTTGGTATAGGTAAAGGAATGGGATTGGTTAAGGGTGGTGTTTGTGCACGTGATGGGGGTGAAGATTCGTCGCTAACAGGGGTGTGATAACCGCGAGGGGAAGTAGGACTTTGTGGAGTATGGTATCCACGTTTGGATGCGTCAGAATCTCCCCTTACTAACGGCACTTGGTCAGATTCCCCTTGTTGAGTCTCTTCATCGTCATCATCATCATCGTCGTCTGTTTTTATCGTATTAAAACAATTTCTCATTAATAATTTCTATACAATTTTAATAAATGAAGATATTTCCTAGAATACAGAACCTTAATGAATATAAACTTCCATACATACCAACTTCATGTGTTGCGGGTTCTTTAGTTAGTTGTCCTTGAATCTTCTTTTGATTTGCCTTTATTCTTTCCATTTTCACTTTTATCTTCTCTAATATCTTTGACTCCTGCTGCTCCTGTTGCACCATTTGTTTTTGTCGGAGCTCCTCAATCAAATCTGCACCTCTGTGATAATATTAATGTATACTTTATGTATGAAAAAGTGTTTGATTATTAGTACGATCTAAATATACATATGTATATACAAACCTTGAAGCAAGTACTGTAGTCGCTTTGCTCTCATCAATAACTCTATAGAAATAGTAACTATGGAACAGACGTTGTTGTAATATTAAAAATGCGAAACATACTCCATCCCAAGCCAACCCTATATCTTCTTGTGGAACACTGCACATTGCTTCCTATAAAAAAATACAGAAAATACTTTTATCATACTTAAAATTTAAATGTTATAAATAATATAAACCGACCAAATTAAAAATTGCTTCAATACTAGGAAAGTCACTTTAATTGTATACTTTTTAAATGTCAGAGTTTGTACATTATATGGGCTATTTCTTGGAGTATTACTTACCTTATAATATTGCATTTTTAAGAACTTCGCAATACTTCCACCAGCAAATTTGTCCACACAACCAATTCCGAATAACTGTACCAGCCAGCAAGCATTATCTTGCATTGCTGACCCAAATATGCAACCAGGTATCTGAAGTAATGCTTTGATAACCACTACGCACACATTATAACGAAGTAACCATGACCACCTGAAATTTAAAATTACTAGAATTTAAAAACAATTAAAATAATAGGTTATTTTCACTTTCACTTTTATATTTCAAAGTTAATTAAGACAAACAAAATTTGGCGTGTTTAATATAACTCAATAAGTAACATTTAATCTAAAAAATAATTAAATAATTTTGACACGTCACCATTTCAATATAGAATCTTTTGGTCGTAGATAGAAATCCGTTCCTTGCCACAAAAATATGAAAGAACCAATCAAATATCCCATTGAGAACAGATTAACCCTATTCGTTCCCGTTAAGAACATTATAGCCAAAGTTACCCATAACATTCCCAAGAATACCATTCGTTTTATGACGTCCAACCATGAGCTAGAAAGAGACAACAACAATATTATTCTTTCGAAATAATCTACCATGTCACCACTCACTATCACACTCCTTAATCTCGAAACGCGCCTTCTTTATTTTATATCTAAATCAATTATATTATTAAAGAAATTTTATGTTCATTATTTAAAACTTATTCACACATACAAATAAAATGAATGAAGTCATCAAGTATATTGTTTTAAAATAAAAAGGACTCACCCAACATAACTCAAAAAGTCGGGTACTGGGTTGACGAAACTCGGCGTTTCCCAATCCTGCCCAATATTCTCATTATTAGAGCCCCCCTCATAATTGTCACCGTGAATTCTCTCAACTCGGAACACGCGCAATTGTCGCGAACAGAACAGTAGAAGGAAATAATCGAATATCAATTTACTGGCATGAGGGGGCGATTCCGGATATGGTAAGAATAACCATGTGCGTATATGTTTCATTTGCTGTAACATAAAATCAATATTAGACGTTTAGATCCATTTGACATATTTTTAGTAGTAGCTAATGTTCAAGGTATCGTATGCTACTTTAAAAAAATTACTAGTTAATCGCGTTTATTTATTATTATTTTAATCCTCGTAGCCGCTGTGAAACTGTAGAGCACATGATTTATGTTCAGGTAATAACCGAAGACAAAATTGAATAAACCAATATGAAATAATATAACAAATTAAATAAATGAATAAACATTATAGATAAATTTATAAGGACAGTCGAGTGATGATTTTTTAAAGTTAATAATTAGAATAGATTTTTATTATTATTTTTTCTTAAGTCAACTTCTACCTAGCTCATAATATAATTGCTATAAAAATAGCATATTCAGCTTATAATAAAGTAAAATGGTTATTAGCATACAGAATAATTTATTTTATGATACTTATAGCCTTATAAATCAACAACCTTTACCTGTTCATCTCCACTCCAAGGGTAAGAAATGCAAAGCTGCGGTAAAAAGCCAACAGCTAACATGTATTGTATCGGCAGCAACACAGTGACGAACCCGGTGAATGCGGGCCAAACGCACGCCTGCTTCACCCGATTTAAAGACACAATAACAAGTAACCAAACCGAATAAAACAGCGCGTACAAATCCATTCGCGATCCAATTACGCCCATTAAACATATAAGTGTTATCTGTAATTAAAAAAAATCTTCTAGATTTGAAGCTAAACTCTAAATTTGATATATTTTTGACAACATAGAAGAAAGAAACTTCGCTGACCACAAAATCAATTTTTAAACGAAACAGACATGGATAGAACAATTGGAACGTCTGCAAGGTGCAACGGTTCTTACTTTTAAGGCCCGTATGTAGGAACGACGCTCAAAAGATCTCTACTTGAAACTGGATTTTAGCGAAGCGTCGTTTCTTTTGGAGTCCCTTATAGTAATATGCTATATTTGTGACTATGTATAATAAATTACATTCTCACGCTTATAGTTCCCAATAAAGGGGCATATTGCAGACAGAAAATTATTGGTATTTTACAATAAGAGATTCTAATGCTGTTTTTTAATTAACAAAAGTTCGTTTATCTAAACATATATCTGGTCTAACTAAACCATACACTCACCTCCACACCGAATTTATAAAATCCATAATTAACAAGATATTTTACACAATGAAGCAAATCTTTATCGGCCTCCTTGCGCCCCACATTCTTAAACAATATCTTATCCGTATTAGATCTTATTAACCCGTAACTTCTGCAAAGTAGAAATGCAAATTACAGAGTTCAATTATAGGTACTTGTTTTTCTTATACTAAATGGCCAAATACTGAAATCTCATTCAATTTGAAGTTTTAAAAATAATATATAGCTTTAAACTATGGCTCAAAATAAGATTTAAATATGATTTAACTAATACAATTTGACGAACCAAAATGAACGCCAAAAAATATTTTACAATTAGTAATTGCTAATAAACTTATTAACTAACTTTGCCTACCCTTTGAAAAGAAACACACACACATACCTATTACGTCGTTGTCGGTAATTGACTAAAGAATAAAATGTAAATATTGCAATTAATCCTATGTATCCTTTAAGTAAAATCACTAGAGGGCGCTGCTTCGTTGCCTTCACAAAACCCAACCACTCCGCGTTGTTGTATGTTGTGTAATTCATTGTGCCATTTTCCCCATCCTACAAAACGATCACATGCTGCATTACATAATAACACGAATATTTGCTTTAGTCCAAGAATCGAATTGGAGATATCTACGCTGTAGTATAGAGAAACTTATTTAAACTCACCATAGTACAATTGACATCAAAGAATGAATGCTTAATATAATCAATTTGATATACCATTTTAGCCATAACATAAGCACTAATCAATATAGATATCACGAGCACACAAAACCTTTGTTTTTTAGTACTCAACAAGAGAGCCGGTGCCGCCATCAACATTATCGGCACATGCATTCCACACACCTGGAAACAACACGTTATATACGAGCTCGTACATGAGCAGATTCATCTCCACTGATCAATTGATACGAGAACCAGTCAACTAAATACTTACATTAATAACACTGAGTAACATCATCGAAATAAAAACAATCTTAATCAAATGTATTTCCAAGTAAAGGAATATGAAATCGATTGTTATGTGCAATCTACTGCGCGCGAGTTTCCATTTCTCGACAGCCCATTCGCGGAAATCTGTCGATTGTCTTTCTGTTATTGTTGGTGCGTACGATCGGGAGCGTGATGATTTTCTGAAAAAAGAAAAGAAAAAACATTAAGATCCATTCTAAAACATATGTAAATCTATGGCGACTATTTTGCATCTTTCTTTAGACTAAAGTAATATATTACAAATACAAATAATTATAATTCAATAATTTATTACCTATAAAGTGATCGTCTAGTTGACTTATCAGGATTCATAGAAGACATTTCAATGGAATGATCGGCTTCAGTAGCGCTGTGACGCGACGTCGCACTCGGCGATTTGGGAACATCTTCCTCCAGCGGCAGCGGAGGTAACTAAGTTTAAACAAAACTTTAATTTATCAATATTCCAACTTATCATAATGCAAGTATGTTTATTTATATGCTATATCAAGAAAAAATACTGATATAAAAAATTTTGTATACATTTCAAAAAGACTTACATCATCTTTCATGGTTGAAGCACCCGCTTGGCTAGGTCGACTTGAAGCAGGATCCTTTGCGGTGCTGTTCAACAATAAATAACACGCTTTTAGATTTCTTTTGTAATAGCACTCGTCACAGCTCATCATTAAATCGAAATGAGGGAGATGACAGATGCCTACCGACATTGTTCTATGGTACCACTTGTCTCCAACATCAGATGGGGTGTGGACATGCACTCACCTAGTGGTCCGAGGGTCGGACAAAGCAATGAAGTCCTTGTGAAAATAATGCACCTGCATTATCGTTATAATAAGAAACAATGTAGGCGTTAATAATTTCACAAACAGATCTGCCGGATGATATGGTTCCAAACCAAGATCGTGTTGTCTGAAATAAAATAACATGTCATCATTTTGTACGCCTACATTTTAATACAGGAGTACAAAATATTACTTGGTTACTGTTCTTATTTTCATTATAATAACAATTCTTGTTCTACTATATTCTAGATTTAGTTTTCACTTGTTTTTTCTTAATAATATTGTTTTTTAAAGAAGTTCGCTTCCAATATAAATAGGCCTAACACAAAATATTTGAATATATTCATGATTAATAGACAACAGTCAATGTGCATACAGTTTTATTTATTATTGAACCACAGTTTGGGTACGTAACCGTAACCTTCAGTTTACGAATAAAAATCACACTTACAATCTGACATTGATGAGTAGATATTTCTCAATAGTTAATGGGAAATTGTCAAACTGATATATGTAGATAAGAATAAGATTGATCATAGAATATATGATCACCGTTATCCAAAACGCATACATGAGACGACGCCACCAATACCAACTGATCTGTAAATAGGACAACATAGCATGGTGTTAATTAAGAGTGGAAGGCAGACTGATGATGGTTATTAGCCACTGGTCACTGCCGGCCCGGGGTTGTACCACCATCAAACGGCGGTCATATGTTAGCTACATTTATGCTACATTTTAATTAAAAACAAAAGAATACAAACCTGGAACATCAATATAAACGAAAGGAAAAGGAACATATAAATAATTCTAAATATAGTCATTCTTTCTCCCGTAATCCCGATAACAAAGAGCATGATCACGACAACGTATATCCAATATCTGGCACATGCAGCTCGCAGCCATTCACCCAGCGCTTTCAAGAGACGCGACCTGCCTTCCTCTTCTTTGCGTTCCTCAATAACTGTTAGAAATATACATGGTTCAATGATAAATTTTGTTATTGTAACTTATAAACAAAGCGGTAGGTGATATAGAGAAACTTATAACTAATATTTAAAAATTAGTGTAAAAAATTAAAGGAAAAGTAAGATTTACTGAACGTGCTACTAAATCATTTCACAAGTAAAATAATTACCGCTCGCCAGACCTGCATTTTATTAATTAAAAATAATGATTATTGTTGTAATGTCAGAGACTATTCCCGAACATGATAGTACAAAGTGTTCACTCACCGCTAGCAGCGGCTGAAACTGTAAGATGCAAGGGTGCCGCCATATCAGCGACAACAGCCGACTGCCGCCGTTGTCTCATCTCTTGGACGCGTTGTCTCAGCGTAACCCAAAACATGCACGTGAACAGTGACTTTATTAGCAATGGAACACATGGCTCTCCATCTGCACGACCGAGACCTATTTGGCGAAGATTTACTTCCTGGAATATGTGATGATTTATTTCAAAATATGTTTCCAAGAATTCATTTATTACAAAGTTGGAATTTATTAAAATCGACTTAGAACTTTCTTATATGGACTGGGAATTAAATCGGCTTAAAATAGGTTTATAATCCCAATCGAAACGTTTAAAGGATTTTTAAGTGTTCCTAATATTAAAAAAAACACTCACACTAATATTACTCGGCAACTCGGCTTCAGTAAGGTTCATTCCATAGATATATTGAGAGAGTAGAAGCGTCATCGCATAGCACACGAGTATAGGGCTGGTCTTCAACATGAACGATCTCTGGTCTTGACACAACCACACGATGTTGGCCCACATTAGGAACACGAATGTGAGCCACGAATGGAACATGATACTCCATGCCATCATTATTATACTTGTCGCTATGTATGATGATCTGGTGAATTAATATTATTGCTACTTATTATGAGTATTAAATTGACATTAAGATAAGTTAGTGCTCTTTTCATAAGCACCGAGAGAAACTAAACAACATATAACAAAGTTACAATGTGACTGAAACTTTATGTAATTCAATTGTTCAAAGCGGCTCTGAAATTCTCTACATAGCATTGACTAAACCAAAAACAAACAGCTAAATAATAAAAAATAAAACAAACCTTATTAAAACTTGAAAAAAGTCTATAATAGCAGTGATAATTTCATCCATAAGTGTTAGTTTCTCATCTTCCATCATTAGCTCTGAAAATAGTTCATTATAAGGCAAAAAAATACATTACGCGTATACGAACCTAGAGTAACTTATATAACAATTTCTATCAATGAACACTTGGTAGAAGCGTAAATAATAACTTACCTTCATCGGCTATGACAACAGATCCAGTCGAGTCTTGGTGCACAGGTTTGATGGAAGACGAACGAGCGCTTGCTAAACGCTTGGACGGACTGATGCCGCGAATAAGCTGTTACATATTAATACATTAGACGAGACAATTTAAATTTGTTTTTATAATTCATTTGTTTAAAAAACAATTGATAATTTGAAAATTTAATTCAATAGAAAACTGTCTACACTTACCTTTAAGTAATTATAAATAATAACATTTAATTAATACATACAGTTACGAACAAGACAACATAGATATGCGCATGTGTACTATATGTCCACACAATGAATGATAAAATGTTTATGAAAAAAAATGCATTAGTAAGTTATGTAATATTTCATTATAAGAAACATCAATGCCCGATTTTAATAATCAATGTGAATATTTGTAAAACTTATTTCAATTAATTCCGATGAAGAAATTCCAATTTATGATTCGATTTATATTCTGAACATACGACTACATAATCACGTCTCTAACTCCCTAAAATACTTGGACTTCTAAATTTATTTCAAAGTTCTTACTAATACATTAAGACTTTGTTAAACAGAAAGTAAGCCCAACTATATAGTATACCTACTTACTATAGGACATTCAATACGAAAAAGCAACATTAAACGATTCGCCTTCGCTTCACTGTCTGTTTAATAAAGGCTATGGTCTTTATGATTGACTTGCCCAAGCATAGAAGACGAACGGAACATTAACATGCAATACCAACGTTAAATTTGAAAATGGCCGTCATATAACGCCATGTTATATCTTTCAAATAGTTTTATTCATAAAAATTACCGTATTTTCGATTAATTTATTCGAAATTCAATTTCTCGGCAAATATTTTTTATGGACTTTGATAAATGTAATATTTATGAATAAAACGAATTAAACATAAAAAGCAGAAAATACGTACTGGAGTTGTCTCAGTAGGGCTCCCGCGGAACGGAAGTCTTTTGCTATCTATGTACGGACATGCAACCTACGACAGAATAAATGAACAGGTTGCAAAATAAAAAAGAAAAAAATTTTGAAAACCAAAAGTGCACTCAAAAAACCTCTTAAGATCTTCAATGCCTGGACGGAAGATAAATGAAATGTACGATTGTGAAAATTAAAATAATCCAAAACCTACAACAATGATAATTAAAGAAAAATAGGAAAAAAAATCTAGTGTTATTGCCACACAGAAAAAAAAAACGTGCTTATTTTTAATTAGTACTTAAGAAATCTTGTGTTCAAATGATAATTAAATAAAATACTTAAAGCAGAAAATAAGTGCGGTATTGGTGTATACGATGTCTGATGTAACAAGGTACGATTAAAATTGTTTTATATACAAATTCATCTATTTACAATATTTAACTATTTTTTTACGAGGAGGAGCGCTTACTCGAACTTTCTTAGTGGCGCTCATCCATTTATCTCGCGTTATACGCCTACTGCTACCTTGTAATGAAACACTCCGTATAAGTGATCCATTCAACTTGCCTGCCTCCACACCAGTCAACGCACTCTTTTGTTTCGGCTACCATCCATAAGTAAGCAAAAAAAAAGCAAGAAAATGACTCTAATTACATATTCCATGCTCACTGTATTAAAATCAAACAAACTCACTTTGTAAAGGGACAGTGAATAGACAGGACAGCACTTAATTAACCAATTTGAAAATTATTAGAAAGAAGCGTATGGAGGGTAATATAAAGTTATTATTGAGCGTGAGACTCTATGTGTGGATTAACTTTGGTCAGATGTCAAGGAGGTTGTGCTATGGTATTTTCCATAATCGGCGAGTTGTCGGAGCTTTCTCATGTTGTAAATACAGATAAATACTGGCAAATCATAAGATCAATCATGAAATTGAAAGCTGTTATGTTGCACAAAAATGCAAACTGCATAATTAAATACAAGGTCACTCCAAACATAGAGCCGCGCGAACAAATGACTCAACTTCACAATACTAAGTAGGTATATTAGTCAAGATTCGTAACGTTCATCAAGTAAAATCACATATACAAATACAATTAAATTCGAACGACATACCTTTGGCTTGAATAATTCTCTGGTTTCTAAAGCTAAAATGTAATAAGTGAAAAGAATGACTAGAGGGCTTGCGAGTGTAGCCCACATGTGGTCCTCGACTGCCGCGTACGTAAATTCTATTGGATGCTCAAGATCGAGTTTAACTAGCTTCGTTAGACCGAAATACCTTTTAACATGAAGCAAAAAAGAAAATCAAAATCCATATTTATTAGTTAGAAGAACTAGCTGTCATTTAGAAAATTCATCAACACTCACCTAGCGAACTCATTATCTGGCGGCAGCAATGCATTAATCCAAGAGCATTGATAGACCAAAATCAGTGTAACATGAACTGCCATAATAGCCATAAGACATCTGCCGACAACAGCGAATCCCCTTTCGAGAGGCCTGCCCACCGCCCAGGCAGTGGCGGCTCCCATGAACACGAGGAAATATAAACCAGATGTTATACTCGGTCTCATTATACCAGAGAACATTATTAAGAACAGGCAAATGTATTTCCCTATAAGAGAAAATTATTATATATCACATATTTTACATATCAACTGCTATCATAGACAACAGTTACTCCCACTATACCGGCTTGATACACCCACCTGCACTAGTGAGAAAAGGATATTTTTGATGTTTAGAATCTTTTGCGGACAATTTACCATCAGCATTAGGGTTCAATAAGATTTTTTTCAAAGCCACATACACTACGAGCGATGTCGCCGCCATTATCAACTATAAGGAGAGGCAATAAAACATATATAATATTATTTCCTGAAAACTGTTATTTTGCTTTCAATTCTAAATAAAATTAGGCTCACCTCAGGCGCAAGAAAATGCACCGCCATTAAAGGATCAATGGCATTATACGACACCAAGCCCAAGTTGTAGCCGATGAGTGACAACAAACCGCCTTCTTCCAATATTGAGCCATACGGTGCAAATGACAATAACACTATATGCCACGCCACATGCACCAGGAGGAGAAGCCATGATGCTATTACATTTAGTAAGAACACTTTGCCACGAAACCCTACAAACAAAAAATACATAAATATCAACATTTTTGATAGTAAAATTAGATCAAAACAGAACTAAAATAAAGTAGAGAATGACAAAAAAACCTCCTTATCTATATTTCAAAATTATTTTATGTCATAATCGTATCATTATTTAAGTAAGAACTCATTAAACTAATTCAAATTTCTTACCGTTAAACGTTTTTGAGGTCGGTGCTGACACTAACGGCAACAATAAATACAATAGCAGATAAATTATTGAGAAACCAAACGGACGCAAAGCTATACCTGATAACAAAACAAAAAAAAAAACAATTAATAACTATAATAATAACAAACGATATACTAATATTAATGTATAAATTGTAAACAAACCGAAACACTTGTTCGAAAATAAATATTGAAATAGCTATAAAGGTTTTTTTAAGATACACATTCCTTATCTTTAAGTATGCAAATAAAACTCTATCAAAGATTCCCAAGTTTTATTTGTATTGAATTTTGAATTTCACTAAATAACAGAGGAAAACAGGAAATGCCACTAGAAGTAAGAACAAAAAATAAATACTAAGACGCTAGTAACTAGTTTAAAAGACTTTATGCGGCTTAGGTACTATGGTGTCTAAAATTAGTTACATCAAATTCGCTAATACCCTATGACGTCACTACTTTTGTTAAATAAAATATGATTTATTAAATTTAGGTCAGAACTAAATCTGAATTAACAAATAATTTATATAAATAGTTTCCCAGCAACATTTAATATTATTGCAAACACTTACTTCATAACAAACGTATTGATGGATAGGTTTATATTATTCGTGTACTATATTTGCGTTGAAAAGGGTCTCCGGCGTAACGCATTAAAGCTACCGTGGTAATGAATAGAACGGATAGAGTCGATAAATCATTCAAGTTGAAAGGAAGGAACAGCCGAGGTAATTTAATCGGACGAATTCAATCAGAATGCAGTTTAGTACAATAGTTTATTATTAAGCACATAATGCTGGTGGTGGCATAACTTTTTTTAAAGTATTTACATTGTACATATTATATGTATAGGAATTTATAAATTTATGAATGTATTGTTGAATGGGAATGATATTAATGCAAATAAAACAAAATATTTTTTTTATTCCAATATTTCGGTGATTCTTTGCAAACGAAAAAATAAACTGAGTATACTTGATGAGTAAGTATATGTAATAAGTATTAAGAAAGAAAAGTACATTTTATATACGTAGATGCCAAAACATAAACAATGGTGTCGCAGCGTTCGACTAAATGCCACAGTAACATTTCGAGTCGTAAAACCGCTTCACTTCTGTAGTACCGCGCGCCCCATTTCACCGGCCAGTATGGCTCATTTCTTTATTTTTCCTATGTAATGATTCAAGTAGGTATAATATGAGCCTCTATTACTTCAAAGCACACTGTCAAAGGGCAAATTCTTCTTTGGGCCCGTGATGATATCAATTTAACATAAATAATAGTTTTATACAAAATCTAATCACAATAAATCGCGTTCATATCATACATTGTTAATGATATATCCCAATCTATTATACGCATATTAAACCTATATTTATTTACCTACAATAAAACTACAATCTCAAATATTAGAGATATGTTAAAATTTTATATTTGGAATATGAAAAAGATCAGTTACTTGTTGTCAAAAAATCGATCCCATCTATCTTTTTTATCTAATATTGTGATAGTCATTCAAAAAATAATATTGATTTTTGCTACTGTACAATCAACACCCTGTGATAGCAGTATTGACTTTCGTCGTTCATGAAGTTTGATAAAAATTGAAGTAATAATTACTGTACTTTATTGTTAATAATGATATTTGAACAAAAAATAACAATTTTAATCATAGCTTGCCAGTACAATAATTATTTCCAGAATTATGTACGACAATCAATACTAGTTTATACTACGAATAATAATTCTAAAGCGCTTAAATTATTTATTTTTTTACTTATGGGGATAAATTTTAAGAAGTGTCAAGTACCTTGGTTATCTGTTGTATAAATATTGACATTCCTTCACTTTTGACACGTAGTAAACATTGTAGTAAGAAAGAGTATTTTGATGACACTTTTGCGATGTGATAAGATTTTTTTGTAAGGTTTCCAACTTTGTCATGAATTATAAATACAATAAAATTTAACTATTAAAAATAACAACTTCTTGCATATATATTGTTCTTAAACAAGCAATAAAGCCAATACCGATAAAGTTTGTTTACAAAAACCGAAATTGGAACGCTGTAAAATCTCCGCATACATAATTAAGTATATCGATAACAAATATGCACTTTACTATCGAAAAATAAATTGGGCATACACAATTACGACAAATTCTCCAATTCGAATGTAGGTGAAATTATAAATACACTTAAAGCGGGAGTGAAGAGCAAAACAATGTTTGAAGTAATTTTGGATAGTAACACGTGTGGAATTTGTTTGTGTTTAGGTGCGAAAAGATTACATCTCTCTATATAGCGTTTATGTAAACTTAAAACAGAAGGCAACTCATATACTTGCCTTATCCCAATAAACAAGATTTAATATGCATTCGTAACGGACTATTGGAGCATATGTTAATTAACAATACAAATGAAATTAATAATTATATTCTATTAATAACTGTAACAAACTGTTACATCACTTTCATTTGCTTAATCAAAGTAATTAAATAGACAGAACCAAAACATTATTTTAAACAAAACATATTTCATTGCTATTGGTTTCGAGTCACGATCGATTCATTGTTCAAGTCTAAAATCTATCGATGGTGGTACTGATGTTTGTGACGTCATCAAGGTTACATCTTGTCTAATAACAGACAAGGTGCAAAACAATAGTGTATGACGAAGATGAATTACGTAGACACGTCGGGGATATGAACCAATTTCACACGCCACTCGAGTACACTACTACAGAAAGATAAAGATTGTATATAAAATAAAACGTAGTATACGACGTAATTAGGAGTAAAGTAAAGAAGGTAAAAAAATAAATAAAACAAAAGCCCATCAACGAAATTAGGTTAATTGTGTTAAACAATGTCCAAATCACTTTACAGGCAACCCATTAAAGCGGACAGATACTGAACATCCATGACGAACACCTTTTCGTATAAAACCGGATCTATGCTAATATTTTTATACTTTATAATTTGCCAGTAAAGTCGTAGTCACCGAGCCGCGTCTAGCACTCGATACTAAAATTAGAATTGTTGTAGACGAAACGATATTATCAAAATTTATATAGGATGCATTGTGAAATAGAGATGTACGTAATCGATATAAAGAAGATCAATAAAAGAAAATTCTACTATCAATATAAGCACTATAAACTGAAGTTTTGCTTTTGTGGGTATGCCCATTAAACATCCATTCAAGACACACTTTCAAGTTAAGTAAGTCGATTGTAACGTGATTATAAGTCTTGAGGAACTACGTAATAATTTCCCGATTACATATCCCCTATCGCCTATCAATGAAAGTAAACATTTTATAGAGCATAATAAAGCATGCTATGAAAACGTTTCAGCCGATTCGGAAACCGCATTAACAGTTTCTTGACACAGATACGTGTGATCCTAAAATAACAACTAAACACGTGAAATGGAAAGAAAAATGTTTAGACAAATATTATGTTCGGCTCCAATGTCTCACGATTGTATAGTTTTCAGACAATATTGGCTGTTATGATGTCATAAGTGAATTCGGATTGGATTATTATAACATGCGTACAAAAAATAATATAAGATAAATAATATATTATTTTTGTTAACTGCAAGAACAAACATTTATCACAAAGAATAGAGGTAATGTAAATTGTAAGGTGTTAAAAATAAAAATCATGTATTTATTTCTCCAGCAGGATAATTCTGACGCGTGAGACGTTTTGTTTTTCGAGAGAAGAAAAATTGCCTTTTAATAATAATTATAATTGCACAAATTGTGTTTAAAAAAACTATAATCCCTACAGAATTGTCGAAAGTATTTAAAAACATCATTATTTATTTTACAAAACTATAGTTAAACGACTAAGTAATTTGCTGTAATTACTTTTAAAATTGTTTTTATTACTGATAACAACCTGACGGTAAGTTAGAAAGCGATCTGTAAGTAACTGCTGCTGTAACCGTACCGCGATGCCATAATCATTATTAAATTTGTTTCCACGCTAATGTTTATTGATATTGTTTTAAATTTAATAACTAATAATAAATTCCTTTATCACGTGTTGTTTTTTTAACAGAATAGGCCAAATTCGTGATCATTTTATAAAAAACCGCAACTAATTCGTATGAGGCAAATAAAAAAGTTAAGTAGATTTTTTAAAGATGTAGCTGTGAATTATAATAAAAATCGTTCGGCTCAATCGGTCCGTAATATGCATGACATCACTTTAAGTTCGACTGGTTGCCCCGACGAACTGCCGATGACCTTGCCAATCGTATTCCGATAAGGCAATGCTACTGGCACAAAACTTTTTTCATATGCAGACACGATTGATAACACTAACTACCTATGAAAATAAATCATATGTAACCATTCCAATTTAAAACAACAAAACACAATCTTCGAAGAGATAACTCTATTTTTATTTACATAGCTATTTCTAATACAATTCCTCTCACTCGTAACGTATCGAAAGTGTTATAGATTTTTACATAATATTAGCATCAAATATAGAGCAAAACTGAGTCACCAAAAGAGCGATAACCTTCGTGACATCATCTTGTCAAATTCATATCCGCTTTTGATTGTACACAAATTATTATTGTATGATTTTCTAAGAGGTAAATACTAAACTGAACTACTCATTTCTTTATTTGAATGACGATGTTAACCATGAATCAGAAGTTGAAACAGTTTGCTAACAAAAATTACTTATTATCTGTAGAAGCTACTAGTACCTACAAATTATCAAAAGGACAATACAAGCTCAGAAAGTCATGCGATTAAACTAATGAAAGTCACATAATCACGCTACAGTTGTTAACTGTGTTTTAGAATAATTAATCCGACCCACCTCCCTGTGAGCTTAGTGTGCAATTGTCATGTTTTCGAACATCTATTCGCGGAAAGATTTTGTTTTTAATACAGTTAAGTGGGTAGGTGTAATTCTGCAGGTAGGTTGTTGTGACGGGAGGGCGGGTGCGGCGTGCGTGTGGCGTCTGCGATTACGTTGCGAGGGAGTGTTCCAAAACTACCCTCATTTATACAAATATGCGACACGCTGCGTCCGTCAAGGGCAAACATCACCGCATGTGTTCTAGGCCTCATTTTGTTTATTATATATTATAAACAGATTTGCTGTATTCCATTTCAATGAAAATATTGAGGAAAGTAAATTATATTGCTACAATTTTATGTCATAAATAAATTATTATGACATATTTCATATTAGTAATATTTATAACAAAGACCAACAGTAAACGTTTTAAAATAAGCGAACATTGAATGTAAGAGTCTTAAAAATAACTATTATAGATTGCGTGCGAAGTCTTGCTTTTATTCTCTCTACACTTTCAACCAGACAAAGGGTAGAAAAGAAACGACTTTTCTTGGTGGTCAGGTTTGTTGGTTTAATTAGTGGAATCCTGTGGGGCGGAGGGCAGGCGTGGCCCATTAGTTCGCCAAACATCGCGGCCTCACGCCACTCTCACGTGGACGTTTAGCAAACCCACCTTTTGCTTTATATGACTGACATGAATTCTTTAAGATGTACATTTTACGAGAATTCCATTGACATCTCATTTTTTAAATCAATCGGTTTGGAGTATTATCCATAAATTGAGACAACTACTGGCACATATTTAAATATTTTCCAGGCAACAGGCGCCTCGAGGAAACGTAAGTACACTTTTCAGATTGATGTTGTACACCCATCTCACTAATGCGTGAATTTTATTTGTGTTTATTAGACACTAAACATAACATTTAATAACTAAACAAAATATGAGTTTGTATATGTACTTAAAAAAGAGTTACGTCCTAACCAGTGCAGAGGTTAGCGCAGGTCGGCGACTCCATTCCGAGATACAACGAGCCTCAAATATGAAAGACGTAGTACCATAAACTACCTAATTAACATCGATTTAGGTGCAAGTGTGAAGTACGAGACCTTATCAAAGCAATTTTGTTAGATAATAAATCGTTTATTTGGTTACGAGTTTTGAACAAGGTACTAATGGTAATTTGTTAAACTAAACTATTACCGTGAGGTTTTCAAAGTAATTTAATACATTTTATGCAAGTAAATACTTATTTAAAACAGTCAAGGTTTTGTAAATAGTATCTAAGTGGCAAGTGCCGTATAGAAATAATATATGCACAGAACAATGGCTTTAATTATTATGGGAACCGCAGGTAACAATTATTTATTTAATGTATTAATTCAAAGTTTGATGTTTGAATTCACTAACCATAACGGAATACATATTAGTACAGGATGTTATTTAACTATTTATTCAATACTCCCTAGATATACAATACAACTAGAGTGAATTCCAGGCTGTAAAAGCAATAGCGATAGACTCGAAATGGCAATAAAGTCACATTTTTACATAGACATCTGTCAATAAAGACATGAATTTAAATCACAATACAAAATTGCATACGTTATTAATACCATTAATTTTATTACGTATGTTTCAGCTGAAATGGCCACAGCTATACAAATCACTTCTGGTGGGCGGATACTGGATAGCTTAGTGGTAAAAGTTGGGTCAAATTCATGGAATACCCGCGGTTGATGTCCTTGGTTAAATGTTACTTTTATGAAAATAAGAACAATTTGCACGCGATCAATTTTGGGACTTGAATAACTCGTTTATAAAATCAAGCTATTCTAGATTGTTTTTAATTGTATTTAAGTGTTAAAAAATTAATTTAACCTTTAAAATATAAGACAAAAAAAGATCATATTTATGTATATTGTAAATTAAAATCGTTGCTATAAACAAATGGCTTTTAAATCCAATCATATTTACAATGCAAATTAGGTAATGGTTTTTCTATCACGAAACGTATGCCCTATATTTCAGGCTTGACAAATAATTTGCTAAATGTACCGGGAGGTGTAAACAGAGGGTTGGACGGAGTTCCAAATTGTTGGATTTATGAGGCACGAGGAAATTTGGGTCAGGACACGCGTCCTTTACACCCTAAACGTGATATCAACATCGTTCTCTGTTCTATCTATCAATTCGATCATGAGTTTTTAAAAACAAAACATATAAACGGGCGGGAAAATACAAATTATTATTATATATATAAAACAAAAATGAGCTCCACATTACATCACTACAGGCGCTGCCTCCTACATAAGTATTCATAAAGCACTGTAATATATGACATAAGGAAATAGTAAAACGCATGTTTATATGTATTCGATACACAAAACACATCCGATTTGTATAAACAAATAATATAACTGTCTGCAGTTCAAACTTTGTGAATACGAATGGTGAAAATCATCTGGAGTTTTAAATATTTATATATTGATTATAAACCACGGCGATGACAAATGTATGAGTATTACGCAAAAAAAAAACAGGATTTTATTATGCATTTCCGTAGTTGTGTTGGTATTATAGTTGTACAACGATTCGAATTCTTTCAGTTTATTTTGTTAGCGTCGTAAGCAAATAACAAAAAAAAGAACACCAAAATTCCACTAAACATTTATTATCAAAAAAGAAAGTAATATAAGGACTTTTCTTTGGATAGAGAATAATAAGTAAATTCATTACAGGCCGGTAATGCACACAAGGTCACCACAACTCGGTTAAGAGGTCAGGAATCAACAGCGCGGGCGCACCCAAAACCACATGGGTAAAAATTATAACTTTAAAAAAGTGTTATCTCTTTTAATCAATAGAAATGGCCACGAATATAACGGCGACAAAGCTTTCGAAATGTTGAATTAAAATAACCAAAATAAACGAGATAGTAAATCGTATAAAGCAAAATTATTTTAAAATCATACTAGCTGCAAATATTAGCAGCGTTTGAAATCAAGTACCACGATACATACGAAGCTGTACAAGGTCTTCAGGTCAATATATTTTGCATCAAACTTTGTATTGATACTTCAATTGTAAATTGGTAATTACATTTCGAAAACTTTAGATAATGCTATATATATATGTATATTTATATATAAAGTATCTTATCAGACGTGGATTAAACAACTGTGATCTTTTGTTTCGCTTTTGTTACAACAGAAAGTCACTATATTACTGATAATTCGTAAAATCCGCTCCAATGAATTACGAGCCTGTATACATAGCTTTAAATAATTTTATGATGAGTGGAAATAGACAAAAAAATTGACGAATGGTGTTATGTCACGTCTATTCTTGTTGCTATTGCGGCGAAAAATAATAAAAAGCAGGCCCAAGTTGTTGAGTGACCACAAGAACAAAATATAAACACGCTTGGAAAATATTATTCCTAGAAACATAAAATTCGCGTGAAAATTTTAACGAATTTACATCGTAATATTATAGTCAAATAAACACAGATAAAAATGTATATATGAAAAACCTGCCATTCACCAAAACACAAATTAAAATGTCTTCAGATTACTATTTTAATGAAAATAAATTTCAATAACTGAAAATATTGAATATGAACTTACTTAACAGCAATGCAGCTGGAAGTACCAAACGTATGAGAAGAAGTGAAATATATTTCATAGCCATGATTATTCTGTAACAAACATAATACTTTTTAAAATTAAAAATACCAGTAAAAATTAGAAAACAAATGAGTAACCAGCATTTCAATACCCTATCACTACACTTCTAATTTTAATCTAATATACTTATGATGGGAGATGTGACAATAAATTATTTTATTATTTAGTAATTACTGCTACTGCCTGTGCTCATATCCCTTTTGGGGTAGGCAGAGACCATTCAGCGCCAGCAATCCCCCTCTTTACAATTATTATATCATGATTGGGTATAAGATATATTAATTGATTTTGACACTTTAATCCACAATAAATATATATAAAAGATAAGAATTAAAACTAACTAAACATTTTGTAAACAGTGCAAACATATAATTATAAAAATAAAAACAATATTATTTTTACAACTATATATCACAAAATACTGATAAATGTTTTTTGTTTGCAAAACTATAAGTCACATTAGTTTAAAACAATTATTGTTCTGTAGTTAGAACATATAACAGGAAGATGTGATATTATATTACAATAAAAAATTAAGTCTAGCAAATGCTAATTCAATTATCTAAAATTAACAGCAGCACTTATATTTGATTAATTATTATAGAAGTTACAATGTAATATTAGATTTAAAAAAAAAATATTTACTTAATAAAATGTAGGAAGGATACAGACTACTCATCAATTAGCAGTTGTAAATTATGCTTTGTTAATTAAATGAATAAATACATGCTATAGCGGCAATTTATTTAAAAGATTAGTTTTCACTCGGATAAACAAATATTTATAAGTACATAAAAATAATTAGGAACATACTATGTGTAATATAATAGTAATAAGCTATAATTCATGTAATTATTTTCTAAAAACATAACCGGCTTTAGTCACAAAATACTATCGTAAAATTTTGAAAATCTTAAAAACTGCTGTTTTACCTTTAAAAATAAAGTTAATATTAAATTATATTGATGTACATTAAGTCACTTCATTAGGATATTTCCACTTCAGCCTTATAACCATAATTAAACGTTAGTTGCACATAAACAATCGCTAAAGTTCGCATATCTAAACATTATAAACAACGTAAGACAAATCGCACGTCCCTCCACCTGCGTGCCCAAAATGACACTAATGACAGTAAGTAGATACTGCTAAATATTGCTAGCACAAAAATGTTTTAAAGTTTATGGCAACACATTATTTTTTACTAGTGCAGTCCAGTATAAGATGCGAATCAAATAAAAAAATTCAGAATCTCTTGATAGTCTTGATACCTATGTGTTAAATTAATTTAAAATATATTCTACTACAAAGTATTCTGCTTAAATAAAAAAAATATAATAAAATATCTATAAATATAAACTAATTTATTCAAAGTAACTTAAAATGTACACAGATAATATGAATTGAATTCAGACACTGCATCTAAAGAAATGTATAGACTATAGAGTACTTCACTATTGAGAAAATTATTTTTATTGCGAATTAATGGCGTAGCCAGGTGAGTTTTCTTGTTTATTTCTTATGTCGTTCCATCGTATTCTTTTGTTTTGACCAAATGATTTCCAGCGAGCAAAATATTTTATCTTATTAAAAGTCAAAATTTTGTTAAATATTCATTTTTATTGCAATAAAAACCATAATATAAAGAAGTAATGAATACGTATTGTATTTGTTCCGAATTTATACGCTAGATTGTCATCACTTTCACTTTTCACGCGTTTCGGTAAAATAGTGTTTCAGCGTTCATAAAACAAAACCGGGGCGCCGCCGCCATGGATGAGTGAGTCCTTGCATTCCTTTTACACCAATTTCGTTCTTTGTTTGAGTAGTATTTTGAACAAGGTTACTCATTGGACAGAATGTGAAACTCATTTGTTGAATCTATTTATTTTTCATTTCAGCACCATGTCGACCCTAACGAAAGTGACCCGTACCGTTAAAAAACTGGATATGCCCAGGCCCTTGATGAAGTCAACGACAGCAAACTCAGCACATAACCGTAACTCTGTTGCAGATATCAAAATTACTTCTGGTAAAATTCCTATTAGGATTTTTAAATTTCAATAACGTTTCTGATATGAACCTAATAAATTATTTATTGTCTAGTTGATGAATTAATAATGTTAGCTGAGAATGTGGCATCCCAGATCATGAAGTGCAACTATGACCGCTCACTCCCGAGCAATGTTTCTACTATGTATTCTAACCTCAAACTCTATGGGGCTCAGCTCGAATCTATGTACAAAGATCTTCTAGACAGGTAAAATTTTGATTTATTATCATCAAAATAAATTAACAGAACTGAGGCTGAGTTATAGGAAGAAGATTAATAATATTTAAAACAACTTTTTCTGTTTATATTTTTTTATATTGTAGTAATTAGGACATAGGGTAGCCAGAATAGATATGAAGTAAAAATAATCTTTAAAAGAGTTTCTTTATCTTTACAATTAACTAAAGTAGATGTAGGTTTTGCTATCTAAGGTTATCCGAACACTAAAATAAATATGATAAGCTAGAAAAACTTAGTTTAAAATGCAAATAATTATCAGGTATTTTGTAATGTTCCGCAACGGCTCTCAAGATGAAAATCTGGACAAGAAAACTCGACTACATTTGTTAGAGCTTATTGAATTGAGAGCTAAGCATTGGCAAGGATCTGATTATATGAGTCAATATTATAGACACCGCGGAACACATGCTGAGGTAATTTTTATTTTAGATGTTATGCATAGATGTGTATTCATTTATGTTTCATATGGTTTTCATAAATGTTTGGGATAAGCAGAGATAGTATATTTTTTGTTTAAATTTGTCATGTTAGTATAAAGAGTTGTCAGTTAGTAATACTATTGTATAATCATTAAAAGAGTTTATGTTGCTTTATATTTAGACAAGTAAGTTACTGTACTGGTGCTATGCAGTTGAGATTTGAAAACATTGTCATATTAAAATAACCAAACTTGTAAAGCATAGGTCTAGGCATGTCTGGAGTAATAGTAATAACATAGGTCCTCGATAATACTTGCAGCCTTTATTGGTGCCGACAATGGAGGGTTCGGGCGGGTCGGTGTCCCCCACGTTGCTGGCTGCGCCGGCCGACCCGCCCGCCCTTCTGGCTCCTGGAGAACTTATGAAACCATCTGGGAAGTTCCCCAAACCCACCAAGATACCTGGCAAGAACTACTCTAAGGATGAGGTTGTTATTAGGAATGCTGACTCGGGGAAAGGTGAGAACATATATCTTTTTCAAATTATAATGACAGGATCTAAGGTATTTATTGTGTTAATTGGGATTTTATTTGTTTTTTAATATGATATTTAATTTTAGTGAATACTATTATTATTATTTTAGTTAAATTACCCTTAACACCAAACATTTGTTAAAGCAAATCTCAAGTTTATATTATATTAGGGGATTTGTTGGGATTA
The DNA here is from genome assembly GCA_028551675.1 of Tineola bisselliella. Lineage (NCBI taxonomy): Eukaryota > Metazoa > Arthropoda > Insecta > Lepidoptera > Tineidae > Tineola > Tineola bisselliella. The sequence continues at coordinate 61,251 of JAPWLS010000143.1, read as the reverse complement.
ATTACTATAATGAATGTTATTATTTTGATGCATGATAAGGTAATTTTAATTAAATTGCATGAGATTTGTAGGTTGTTGACATTCTAAGATAAACCTGTACATGTTTGTTGAAGGAGAATGCATGATTCAAAGGTGGTATAAACACCTACTTAGTCATTGGATGTTTTTTATTAAAAGGAATCACATGTGTAACTTTTATTATTATTATTGAAGTCTTGTGTATATGACTCTAATTTGCTTGATATTATGTGTGGTTTATAGGCGAAGGTGATCACAATAGAATGATGTCTCTGGGCAGCAGTCGCTTCATTCAATTCATAAATTAACTCAAGAAATAGTTGATAGGAACAAATCTATACACCAACTTTTTAATGCAGAGATTTAGCTTGAAATCATTTGTTTATCATTTTGTTATAAAAGTCAGAGTTTGAATTAAGCTCATTTAGATTGTTGCTTCCGCTAGTACTTGTGATCGTGATATTATCATGTGTGTGTGAGAGAGAGAGAGAGAGACGTTCTTCATCTAGCTCATACGCCTTAATATAGGCGCACTATAATATGTTACTACTTTATTAAGCAAAAGTGATTTGGAAGAGGATGCGTAATGTTATGCCTGCCATTTGTATTGGGGTGATATGATATAGGGTAATGGTGAGTGTGTTGTGTTCCAGTGATGGGTATCAAGGGAAGACGGGTGCACATGATCGAGGAGCTAAGTGATACTATCATATCGTTTCAGCGAGGTACGAAACAGACGCTTGTGGGCATGGTGTCTCGCTCTAACCTCTTAACTCTTCTAAAGCCCACTTATTAAAACGCATCTTTAACTCTATTAAACTTAATTAACTTTCTATCCATTTGATTTCATTGTCATTAATTGTCACAATTAAAAGTATCCAACTAAGTGGATGTATATGATTTCTTTAATATTATATTACAATATTAACTCAAAACCTGATATATTCCAATGGATAGTGAATCTTACTCGAGCATCTATCATAAGCATTTAAGGGTATTTTCACACTCGAGTAATTTAGACTCAAACGTGAAACTGCCTTAATACTTCCATTTTATTATTAACACTGCATCTTGATTCTGAAAATGGTGAAGGTGAATGGCATGTGCTAATATTTAATGTATTCTTTAGTTAATATTTAAGTATATACATATACCTAAACACTAATATTAATATGGTTTTTTCCATACTTAATTAATAAAATCATCGATTCTAATATTGAATTTAAATAACTAATAAATCATACGGTTTTCTTAATAAATTCATGCTTTGGTCATTAATTGAGTTTCATAATAGTTGCATTAATATTTATGATTCTTATTTCAGTGAACCCCGGTGCCAAAGAACGCTTAGTTCAGATTACTGGACCTAATGAGGAAAATGTCAAGTAAGTTCCATAAAGCTTGAATAAATGCTTTTATTATATGTTTTACTAGGCAATACGTTTTCAAGTTTAGGTAAAAACTATCAAGTATTTTTGCATCATCCATATCTATGAAACATATGCAATAGACGTTTTTGTACTCAACTATGCTATCTAACTAAGCGATCACTTTCTATGGTATTGCTTAACACTGGAACTATCAACCTGTCAATATGACCGGTTTCAAAAATTCTTCACAAGACTTATGAAAACTTTTTTACAATAATTAATAAATTTTTATGTATACTTCTTTGACCGGCTAGTAGTTCTAGTGTTAAGGCAAAAATGCATTTCCCACAGTCACGCGAAGCATCTAATCGGCGACACGATTCGCCGTAACGCATCGCCTGTTCGGCTTGAGGCTGGGTTAGAGACCGGAGGTGGCTCCAGGGGTTCTCTGCAATCTGATCCTGATGATGAATCTCCTATCGCTAGGGAGGTATGGATCATGAAATACACATTAGTAGGAAATGCTATTTAAAAATGAGTGGTTATTTAAATTAAGAAATCTTGTTTCAGAAATCTCCTCACAATAATTCGCGGGCTTTACTTCATAGTTTTTCAACGAACGACGCCGCTCTAGGAGAGTATAAATATACTGTTACATTTGGACAACATTCCGTCAAGATTACTGGAAATAATTTGGATCTTGTCAAGGTTTGCATCCATTTCTATTTCACACTAGTATTTCTTATTAGGATTATTATTCCTTATCATTTATTTGCAGACTGCCAAGTTAGTGTTAGACGAGTACTTCGAGAGCGCTGGCATGCTGGAGGCCACCGGGGCGGGCTCCGGGGACTTCTTCACTCTCTCGCAACGACCCGATGCAGCAGCGCTCATTGCAGACCATGACGACGACGTTTTCACTGACGGACAACAACCAGGTAAACACGGGTCAGGCTTTCAGGGTAGCCACGGAATAAAAATATATTAATGTTTTAGTTTTTTTAAACAGCTGTTTAAATTGGCATGTTAGATTTTTTAAAATTTAAATATGATCTCGCCTCGTCGGCCCCTTGGAGGCATGTCTTTTTTTTCTTATAACTACAACTAAATATGTTTGCGGTTTTCTTTTTGGGACTGACTTAAGCATGTATCATTATAAATTAACACACAAATTATATAATTTTAAAGAATATTTACATCTTGATATTTATTGAATATTTCATTATTTTGCCGCCAACATTTCATTAAAACTTAATTTAAACTTGAAATAAATTTACGTTAGCTATATAGTTCTAGTGCTAGGGACGGGGGGACGCCTGCATATGATGAGTTATTTAAGTATTCGATTATTGATTCTGTTTGTAAAACGAGTGATACTCAGGCGTTGAGATTGTGGTCGCTGTTTGTACAGCTAGTCCGGAGCCAGTGCCACGTCGACCGCGGTTCTCTCGGGCTACCAGCACTGACAAGAATCAAGGTATTTATCGCACACATTCATACAAAAAGATAGTCTTGTACCAAAGTTCAGTATTATATTATTAGGTGTATGATGAAATCAATGAGTTGTTAGACGTTGGCGCGTGAACAATAGATGTGCGCCCAAATTATATATTTATTATTCAATATATGGGGTTAATTGGTATATTATATTTATGATATTATTTTTATTGTTTTCACCATCTTTGTGTTCATATCATTAATGCTGAAGTCAGTCAAGGAGCATTCTCAGCTCTGATCAATTACTAACGCTGCTTTTAAAAATTATGTCTAAATTTTAATTTTTTTTTTTGGTATTGCATATTAGCCTAATAGAATCTAAATTAGCTTTCGTATGAATTCTTTAAAAATAGCTTTTTTAGTGTTAAATAAAATGAAATTTACTTTTTTCTGTTTAAAAAAATGTTATTGAAGATCAGCTTTCAGCTGTAACAACTGGGAAGTGTAGTAACAGGTAACCAGAGTATAACACGAAGTACATTGGCAACTAGGCCGCTTGTGGAATACTATAATATGTGCTAAATGGTTTTATCTGTAGGTGATCCAGGTGAGCGTCGCGTGTACCCCTACGCCACTCTGCTGTCGTTGGCAGACGCGCCTCTCAGCAAGTTGCCTCCGCTGGGGATGCCCTCGTTTCCCGCGGAGTTGGCACGCAAGGTAACATTCCCAATGCCGAGGCACGCACGCTACATTGACAGGCGACACCCAAATTTTCTTGCCTCCATCATTTGTCGTAACTTCTATTAACTTTCACTTGCCAAATAGAAAACTATTATTATGTATCCTGCGTTCATGATCGTTCCTGGAAACCTCGAGTTGTATTTAAATTAAAAATATAGGCCTAATTTTGGTAAGGATAAGTAATTGAGACAATGCCGATCTCCTAATAACCGACATTATCATAGACTGTCGTTCATACAATGTTAACAATTAACAAATCAGGTGCATTTAAAGGGACGATGAATGGATCGCATGGATTGTAAATAAAAAAGATTCTATTAATATTGTAACAATTGTGATAATGTTAATTAATGGTAATAATGCATATTTGTGGTTGTGGTGAGCTTGCTTTGTTTGGTCGATGTTGCATTCATTAACATTGCAATCGAGCTGATTTGACTCTATCATATTCGAATATTTGTTGTTATTGTCTTCTGGTTATGGTACTCGGTGTTTGCATCGTGCTTTCTCTTCACGCCACTATGTTTCCTTGGCTTTTGAAATTTAAAGTCGTGACCAAATTTTAACATTAAATGATCTGATTTAACTCAATGTTAGACTTATTGTACCTAAATGTCAATAAACATTATTTATGAAATAATGATTGGTGTTTGTTTATAATTCATTATAAAGGCTGTTATTAGATGTACAAATTTATGTGTTGAATATGTCTATAAGATACTGTGTTATGTATTTTTTTGTTATTTTGATGTAATTGTTTTGTGACTGAATTGTCTTAATTGTTATTAATATTAAATTGATAAATGATTTTTCTCTGCTGCTTGGACAGAAAGGACCTCTTAACACAGTGTTTGATTTTAGGTAATGTGAACCTATGATTGTGATTTCGATGATCTCAGTGGAGACTAATTGTCGACATTTTGTATGGAAATTCATGTGTATTTTTCATTTTTGATAATATAAATATTTATAAAACTAACATGCCTTTTGCTTGCTTTTTTACTAACCTTATTGACATCAATCTATCCAATATGATGTTTTATGCATTTTGGGGAAAACTTAGCCATAATTGCATATTATGCACAAGCTGTTCATCCGGGCTTTGGTTTATATAAAACGAGTTGGTATAGAGAGGAACTTTCACAGAGCTGCATGGAGTTCGACAGCGCCACTTATTTGAAGAAGCGGGCCGCGGCGGGCACCACCATTGCCAACGCTGACACTCCCGATTCACCCGAACCAGAATAAATGTTTTTAATTCGAGCGTTCGCGTAATATTTGTGTGTGTAATACTGTGTGTTCACTGTTCATTCTACAATTTATGTATTTTCTATGTTCACTTATACAAATTTCTTAATCAAAAATAGAATTTGTTTTTGGATTTTGATCAATTCTCGCAATATGTTACGCGAACATTCGATAATCTGTCTACTTATCTGCAATAGGGTATATGCATAAAATTTTATTATGCGATAAAAATATATTTTTATAAACTATATTGCATCAGAATTATGTGTACATGAATATTTTTTATTATTATTTAGTTTTGACCGGGAAAAGAAGTTGATAAAATAACAGAATAAAAAGTTCCCGCATTTATTTTGAAAAACGGATGTAACGTAATTAGTGCTGTTGTAACTTGGGCCAATAGCAGCCAAGAACTAAGAATACGTTCATTTTGATCACAAATATCTTATTAACTTTTTTGTTTTTTTTTTTGCTTTAATGACGTGATGTTTTATATTACGTTTACCATATTAATTGAAACAATTAGTGTTTATTATGTCAGATGACAGCAAAAAGCCAAAAATTATTTTTTAAATAAAATTGTTTGCGGCAGCAAAACAAATGGGAACGCACCCATACCAAGTTGATACTTAACAACCGACGTATGCTTGTTTGAAGTTTGCCTGCGATTTGTTTTTGTTTTGTGATTTTCGGAGTTTTGTTTTGTTTGAGAAAGCCGCGTTGAGAAATATACGTTTCTTCGATGCCGGGTTTTTTTATATGGATATTTAACAATAAAAGCTATCGTTTAGGATCATAAAAAAATCATGCATATACCCTATTATTGGAAAAGTAGTCGACACGTGATTTCATATTAATATTTGCATCTGTTTGTATATTTGGGGACTAATTTAACTTTTTTATTTGTTGGTCGTCTGAAGTCTTAAATTGAGAATCTATTTATCAAACCAGTGGAGTAATCGTAACCAGTGATACTGTTGTGAGTTCTGACTATATAGCTCGTTTGCAATTCAAATTGTACAGCGCCCTCTAGCGGGCTGAGTTTAACCGCTGGCGTCGGTTCAATAACTATAAATTGCAATATGTAAACGTTTTATTATCATTTTTACTTTACATTACAAGCTATATATTGATAGGTAGACTGAATTAAAATATATTTTTCACGAACTTATGTTGTTTATAGGTTAATTTCGACAAGATGCAAGATAAGTTATAGTTGAACGATTACTGCGAGCTTTGGTAGTCGTTACAACGTCCTTCATTATCTTAACTAAATAAATTATATTAACTTAGAAAATATTACTAAAAAGTATTAGTGCACCAAATTATATTTATTTTTACGTTATGGTGTTACCTCAGAATCTTTCGTTTGTTCTGTTTGGCTAGGAATTATACTGAAAAGATAATAAATTAATATCTAATCGGTATCTAGTTTTATGTCGAGCAAATTTGATCTCCACTCTAATATAATTTTTATTAAACGCCTAAGGTGGTAGGGCAAATTAAGTATTTTATTTCAATCGAATAAAACACGGCTTTATAAAATTACTTTGTATTAAAAAGAAGTGCACTGCGTTGTAGAATCTGAACTAAACTTTTGTTGTAAATATAGACTCAAAGAAAACACTAGAGTGATTCCATTTGTTTTAAGAGAATGCATGCATTTCTTCGTGTGTTTGTGTATTTTTGTCATACTCATTTTTCCTACATATTAGGCTCTAGTCTGAAGAGTAGATTTGTTTATTTATTATTTAAGCTTTTCATACAAACCTGACAATTTAATTGAACGATGCATTACTTGAAACTGTCCTTCTGCTATGGGAAGCCACGTGTTAAGACGAGTTAAAGTTACTCCATCATATTGTCTCTTAGAACTATTAATCTATTGTCTGCATAAAGATATATGAGTGCATTCTTGCGTGATTAGACAGCAGTTATACTTGCAAGTGGGTTTCCAATGCTGCGGGTAGTTTCAGCATCTCGTATGCTATTCAGTGGGTGCTAAAACAAATGTTTGCATAATAAGATTGTTAATTGTTATAAATTTATTCACCGTTAAATGATACTGAATTGTATCTAAAGATTGTCGGGTTTTATGATGTTATATTATTTTCAATATTTATAATGCAGCTTGAATTTCTAATTTGAAGCTGTTCTATTTGTTATTCTTTTTTTCAGTTTATTGGACCTTATAATTTTATATATTTTATAATAATACATATTTTATTAGTAAATTGTGCATGTCATTCACCCGTCTACCCCATATTCCTTTCTGAAACGTTTACGGTATAAATAAAACACATTTTAAAAATTATTCTCTATAATAAATAAATTAATTGATTACATAATACAAGAAAATTGATTGGAATGCGTGAAATAGAATATTTTATTTTGAATTTTTAAGCCAAAAAAGAATTTCATAAAAATTGCAGCTTTTTTTCTTATATCTAAATGCATCCATATTATACAATAAAACATTGATTCAGTTAAATACTATGTATTATTAGAAAGACATTAGGTTTATTCTCCATAAATGTTTTTATTAAAATTCTTACCTATTCTTCGTGGAAAGAAAAACAGGCTAACTAACGAACTGATTTCAATAATTATTTTTATTTTATTGTTTTAAAAAGTATTAAAATTAAGCCGCGTTAACTCTCAAATCAGTGAAACAACTTATTTTAAATGTCAAATATGTGCCACTGTATAAATAATTACGCGCGACCACCACACTAACTTAAGAAACAGTGATTTGGTTTCTAAACATGTTTTATATTATTTATCTAGTATTTGTTAAAATACATAATATTGCAAGAAACTATAACTTAATTACAATATATCTCTGGATACAGTGTATTAGTTCTACAAATTGGACCAGCGAATGCCTTACACACATTATTTATTCTACAATACCATCTTCATACGAGAGTACAATCACTTTTACTTAAAATTACAATTACATTTTTTTAGAAGTTAGCAGCTTTGAATTTTTATAACAACTTTTTCAATTTTCCTATTAACCAATTACAAAACCGAAAGAAATTAAAATATTGCGTCGATTAAAAATAATATAAACACTAGAAACCACAACCGATGTAATATAAAATTAACAGACACCAAATAATGTTAATATTAAACTTAATTATAACAAAAAATGCGAAAATAGTACTCGAGTTCAGAGCGTTAATATTTTTATTCGATAGCAATAATCGTCCATTTTAGCTACAGAATGGTTTGGGATACTCAACTGCCATTTCTTCATACAATAATAACAGCCGAGTCCTCTGAGAATATAAAACTCATTCTTAGCATGCAGAATGATTTCTACAAAGTAATAATAAAAAATAATACTGATTTTGTATTTAACTCGATGATACCTTAGCGGAGGGATGAACGCTATTTGTAAATTTTCATTGTAGTAAAGAATCATTGATTTATTCGCCCTTAATTCGTACACATCTACAAAAACACAACACTGAAAAGTAACTCTTAAGTAAATCAATACGACAAGAAATGCATATGCTTAAGGATAAAAGATTGCTATTTGGGAAGACATAGAACTGACACTATGATTAAAATTTTAACAATCAAATCAGGTTATAATTATCACTTGAACAATTTAAAGTTTAAACCACGCTAGTATGTGTACGTAAGCGTTACTTAGCCAAAATATTCTGCTTTGAACAAACAAAATGGTAAATGTTTAAGCTATCAGTGACAGTTCAAAGCACTACCTAAGTAATACTTACGCCGATTAACAAATTTTTAATAAGTACTGAAAGAAAATCTTAGAAACCTGCAACCTTGGCATTTCTTACTTTCTACAAATTAAAGTGGTATAAGTTGGTTCTTTTATAAATATGAATTATTGCAGAAATTTAGAATCTGTAAATCCATCCACAATATACAATTATGAAATCTAAATATTTATGCCTAACATTAAAATTGAGATTATTTTCACATGAACAAATATTACATTAAATAAAGCACAACGGTATAGGTCGAAGGAATTATTAAACTACTTAACTTACTATTAAACTACTATTTCTTAAAAAACATAATTTAGCACAAAATACATATTAAATATATAAAGAATTCATTTTAACTTTGGCTTTTTTATTGTTTTAATAATGCTTCTAGAAATTGATATATAATAAATATTTGAAGCTTCATAAAGTACTGAAGCCGATTTGCAACCACAGAACTGATCTAAGAAAAATAGTACTGAAGTGATGCACTATCTGTCACTTGAGAGCAGGTAAAGTTACATTACACCGAACTAGTGTAATGGAGCGCTCTCAGATCGGGCACTAAGCTTAAAGTCTAGCAGCTAATTTATCAGTTATATTAGTGGCACGCGTCCGCGCATGCGTCATAATATCAGCTGATAACTCTTCAATATTAGTATAACGACATTGTTTAAAACTAAAAATATCAGTCACAAAAGCCACGATTTCTGATTGGAAAGTCTCACAAACGGACCGAATTCTGTCATCAGGGCCGAGGAAGCCCCAGACCAAAACGGGCAACAAATGCTCGGATATCGAATAAAAATGCGACATAAATCCGTCAGCATATTGCAAGTAACGCCTTTTCGCTTTTATTACCGACCACACTGCTGTAGTTAATGCCTGTAAATAAAGTTATAATTTTAAAAAAGATTACAAATTATTAATAGCTAAAATAAATAATAATTAAGTGCATAAGTAACTGCAATATCGTTTTTTTTATGCGGAATAGGTGGCTGCAAAGCTTTCGAAATATTTAAAAGTAAAGCGACTGTAACACGTATAAAGTTATCAAATAGTAATACAATTATAAAATACAATACTCACACTTTCCTTAAATCTCTCCGAGAGCCATCTGTTCCTGACAACGGCCAACACAGAAGATGGCGGCGCTGCCAGATCTTCAAACGCATCTAACAAAATATAATCTAGCACGACGTCGTAGAATGTTAACTCCTACAAAGGAAGGATATTATATTACAATATTACATAAAGTAAATATTACACATACATTTAAAAAGTGGCTTTTTGATTAAAGGCAGCTGACGGATTCAATCACAGACTCCATTAAATTAAAAATGACATTACCTTGACTCTTTTACTCAATAATTCACTTTCAATGGTGGACCAGTTCGCAGGGTCCGAAGCCCATGACACCATTTCTTCATATGCGACCAGAAACTCTTTAGGTTCCTGTAATGCGAATAAAAATGTTCTTAGTTTTCATTACATAGGGTCACTAATGACCAAAGTACAAGGATATATCTTCCCATCTGAACTGAACATCGAAACTGTAAAATATTTTTTTCTTATACCTAGTTTTTATTCATGGTATTATTATATTCAATTAATACTCCATTATTATAACTGTAAATACATACCTTATCAGCGAACAACAACAAGTCGGTGAGCACTTGACGTCCAGCATCAACGTACCAAGCCCGAACAGATTGATCTTTAAATAATGACCGAAACGCAAGTCTTAGACAATGCAATTTGCACAGAAACTCCGATTCCGAACTACATTCCGCTACATCGGCGCGCATGGTTCTGAAAATAAATTTACAAACACACTAATTCATATTGTCCATTATTATTATTAAGTGTAGTAGGCATTGCTAGTAGCCTGAAAAGTCTGAGCAGTGTGCAATAAATACATCTCCCTAGGCCGGTATAGTGGAAGCGACTGCTGACTACATACGCTCTTCTGTGGTAGCAAGGAAAGCCATTATTATCAACCTATGAGTCATGCCACTGCTGTATAAAGGCATCCATGAATTTAGTTTTAGTGCATGCAAGTGTTTCTTCATGACATGTTGGAGAATGTATGTATTCGTTTTCCCTCCAAAATGTATGCAATGTCATTCAAAACAATTATCATTTACCTGTAAGGTATTCCACTTTCCAATACTTTCAACGCATTTTGATATAGCTGTAAATTCTCAACATCGGGGAACGTTTCCGCGAATTCCTCAAACTCTCTCAAATCTGCGACGGTCTGCAAACAAGCACAATAATACATTCATAATTATAACACTAAATGTGAATAATTTAATTTTAATTTAGCTCATACAATACACGACAATTAAGAATAATTATTGATCACTCCGCAGTAAATATTTATATTACAGAAGACGTTATTAGCTCAGCGGACCAATGCGATTTAGTCAGTCACCAGTGCTCGCCGTGATATGACGTCTTCCTGTGTTTAAATTTTTTATTCGAGCTACTTTATTATTTTTCTCAGATCTGGAGCAAAATAAATTACTTAGCCAGCTAGTTTCTTTGACGTGACGTCTTTAATGTCTAAATTTAATCCGTTTAATTTAAAAAAATACAGCGGTTCTAAAACTTCAATTAATGAATTTTTATTATCAATCTCAAGCACACAAAGGTTCATATTTCAAGAACTACCTGATCCTCGGCAGAGGCGAATGATTCGGCACTGGAGTGTAGCTCATGTCGTGTATGTGAAGAGCTGGTGTGAGTGGAAAGTAACCTAGAACGACGTCCCCCGCTCGCGGCGTCCGCTCCATCGTCGAATAGCCCTGTGCCTGCGCCGCCAGACTCCGAACGGAATAACACAGACCGCTGATCTAAGAACAGGAGCTCGCACCTTTCCTGAAATTAAATTTAAAAAATAATAATAGAAATTAGTTAAAGATACCCTCCAAAAAATAATTGTAATTTCTCATACAAATCATACTTTCACAAAAATGAATGTTACAATACGTAACATAAAATTGTATAATTACTTGCAACATATAAGCATTCTGGAGTAACTCTTGTATGTCTCTGCAAAACTCTGCTTCTTCAGTGGATGTGAGGGCCAAATTACCGGACACGCCGCCTCTAGCGCCGAGCGAGAACGCAGCTAGAGCATCCTCCCAGTAGTTTATACTTGTTTCCAAGGCTTCCATGCCTACAACAATACATTTCGATATGTCAATGTTTGTTAATAATAAAAACGAAATAAAGATGTTTACACTAGTTTGAGAACCTTCAAAGCGCTTTGACACAAGAAACAGTGCCATCTATTAGGTTTAACAAAAATCATCGTAGACATCGTAAACAAGTAGTACCACTACTCGATGACAGATGTCATACGATCATGCTAAAACAGTTCAGAGTATTCAGTTTAAGAGGTCGCTAGGGGTGATAAATTCATGAAAAACAATTTATATTTACATTTTACAATCTTCAAAAGTTCGAGTTGTAATTCAATAAAAACTCGTTACTAAACGTAACGAGACATGCGACGCAATTAATTGTCAGAGATTGGACATCCAATGTTTTTCAATTGAAATAAATTTCTCAGCTTGAATCTTCATTAATACCTAATTTTACGATCAGAATACAATGTGCAATAAAAATTGAGGTAAATTAGAGATATTTATTTCTGCAATTTAACTGCGCAAAAATGAGGTAAAGTGTGTAAAGCAAATTACCTCACTAACTTGACAGTTATACTAATGGCGGTTACCGTAACTCCGGCAGCCGTCAAATGTCAGCTTATGACCGATTTAATTAATTTTCGCTGGATTCCGTATATTTGAAAAGGAATTGCGTAAATTAGAGCGCACGCCCTCAAATTTGTTATGGCAAGATAACAAAACAATTGAATGTTAAGCTTAAGTTAATTATTACGTAGACAAAAATAATGAAAACAAACCAAGTTCAAAAGTAATTGGAGTTCGGAGGCACCATGTTTGGTTGAAATATATTAAAGATGTTTAACTCCATTATTATTTAGGATAGAATAGATATCGAAAGATTAATGCGACAAAAAAAATAAAAAAGTTCAAGTATCACACCATACTTGGAATGAAATCTTTTTTGTCACTTTAATACATGCTAAATAATTACGTTTCAAAATCAACTCTAAAATCTTGAAGACAATGTTGATAATTCTTCAGATAAGTACTTTTTTTTGTATCTAATGGATTTCCCTTGCGCATGAGTGCTCGCAATTCGAAGCCATCAAACCGGTCGCCAATTCGCGCGTGACGTCATCTATTCTTCGGAATTCGGCATTTTGGTTTCGATCGATAGAATAAACAGCATATGCGTTGGAATAATAACGTTCTTTTGAAATAAAATTTATAAAATAAAATGTTTGTATTGTCTCACTCATCAGGAACTAGGCACATTCGACTTCACGTACATTTAAAACTCAAAAGATAGGTACATATTTAGCAATCTTTACATATTAATTATATTAATAAAAATATTTATTATCTTGAACATGTTTTAATGGATCATAATTATTTTTTTAATATAAAGTTTTTGCGTTAACTGACTTCGTGAACTTATCAGTAGAAACAGTTAATTACGCTACTAGGCTTACTCAATAAGAAAAAAAGCTTGTAATGTTTTCATTGTTACTTTAATAGTGATAAGGCGTATACGATAAGATTGCATATTATTGCGAGCACAGCGGTCCTCAGCGCGGCCTTCTAAGCGACTTCATGCGTCTCGGGCTGCTTGAGCCGCGCGACCACCACGCATCGTCAACAGCGCGCGCCGGCAACTCGTCAGTCGACAGGCGACTCTGCACTGCAGCGGTCTTTTCGGTGTCCCTTTATCGCGATTCTTTAAAAAAAATTGAGATTTTTTAATCCGTCGTATATTTTTATTCCATCGCAATTGTGTTTTGATTTTATTAGGAGTGTTAGTGGTGTGTGGTTTTCCAAAAGGTGGATGTTGTGATTTTTTTTATCGTCTCAAATAAATCCCGCGTAATTCGATCATATTAGATTCTCAAAGGTAAGATACTTTTGCATTTTCTAGGGTTTGGCGATTTAGCATTTATTCTGGTAATTCTAAATTACATTCGATCCAAAACACACCACGTTTTATAAATATTCGCCGAATTATAATTTCCTAAAGTAAACATACATTTTCAAATGCAAATTATTATTTTCACATTATATAAATTATAAGAATTCACTTTCTGAGAAATATAATGTTTTATTTTTTAATTGTATTTTGAGACGCAAATACGAACATTTGAATTAATATATTTTTAAAAAATATGCAACAACCTATAAGTATGGGAAAATGTATGTTACGTTTTATAAATATATAGAGCAATTTGAATTATTGCATCTCTCACCTGGTTACAGTGTATCACAATAATTTGGGTTCTCGGGATGTCCTAACACGTTTACAAACCGGTTGTCTTGGGTTCCTATACTCGCACCGGCACACAGTGGTCGGAAAATCGAGGTCCCTAACCGTAGGATTTTTTGTCACGAAATTAAAAAAAAAAATTGGTATCTCTCTGGTATACCTCCCTTTGGTTACTAATTAAGTATGGAGTATATGGGTAGAACCATGCGGGAGAAAAAAAATATTTAGTTTTTTTTTGTATGGGAGAAAATACATTAAGTACATTTATTTGAAAACAAATAGAACTGAAGGGCTGGTGCTTATATGGGCTATTGTACCATACACGGCGAACAAGATGACATACAGATCATGCACCTTTAGGCGCCTATTCGCATTTAACAGCCTTTTGAAAATTTGAAATTTCGTGAAGTGATTTTACAAATTTTTGACGTTATTAAATGATAATACCGATCCCTATGAATAAAAACACTCTTGAAATAATAGACATTCATATAATAAGTAAGAAAATAATATACAGGGTGGAAATTCCGGAGAAAAATTTTAAAATTTTTAAAATACATTAAGTACGTTTATTTCAAATTAAATAGAGCTGAAGGGCTGATGCTTACATGAGCTATTGTACCTTACACGGTGAATAATATGACACGCAGATCATGCACCTTTAGGGACCTATTCGCATTTTACAGCCTTTTGAAAACTTAAAATTTCGTGAAGTGATTTTACAAATTTTTGACGTTATTAAATGATAATACCGATCCCTATGAATAAAAACACTCTTGAAATAATAGACATTCATATAATAAGTAAGAAAATAATATACAGGGTGGAAATTCCGGAGAAAATTTTTAAAATACATTAAGTACGTTTATTTCAAATTAAATAGAGCTGAAAGGCTGATGCTTACATGAGCTATTGTACCTTACATGGTGAATAATATGACACACAGATCATGCACCTTTAGGGACCTATTCGCATTTTACAGCCTTTTGAAAATTTGAAATTTCCTGAAGTGATTTTACAAACTTTTGACGTTATTAAATGATAATACCGATCCTTATGAGTAAAAATACTCTTGAAATAATTGACAGGGAGCAGTAATAAATAAATAAAAATAAAGTAATTACGCCAAAAATTTGTAAAATCACTTCACGAAATTTCAAATTTTCAAAAGACTGTAAAATGCGAATAGGTCTCTAAAGGTGCATGATCTGTGTGTCATATTATTCACCGTGTATGGTACAATAGCCCCTGTAAGCACCAGCCCTTCAGCTCTATTTAATTTGAAATAAACGTACTTAATGTATTTTTTCCCATACAAAAAAAATTCAACACAATTTTTTTTTCTTCCACATGGTTTTACCCATATACACCTTACTTAATTATTAACCAAAGGGAGGTATATCGATCGGTATTGTCATTTTATTATGTCAAATATTTGTAAAATCACTTAACAAAATTTTAAAATTTTTCTTCGAAATTTCCGCCCTGCATATTATTTTGTTACTTATTATATGAATGTCTATTATTTCATGAGTATTTTTATTCATAGGGATCGGTATTATCACTTAATAACGTCAAAAATTTGTAAAATCACTTCATGAAATTTCAAATTTTCAAAAGGCTGTAAAATGCGAATAGGCGCCTAAAGGTGCATGATCTGTATGTCATCTTGTTCGCCGTGTGTGGTACAATAGCCCATATAAGCACCAGCCCTTCAGTTCTATTTGTTTTCAAATAAATGTACTTAATGTATTTTCTCCCATACAAAAACTAACTAAATATTTTTTTCTCCGGCATGGTTCTACCCATATACTCCATACTTAATTAGTAACCAAAGGGAGGTATACCAGAGAGATACCAATTTTTTTTTTTAATTTCGTGACAAAAAAATCCTACGGTTAGGGACCTCGATTTTCCGACCACTGTGCGGCACATCGATGCCGCTTACATAACAGACAAATAGATCGACAGCATACACCTATACAAGTAGTACACCAATCATAATATCGAATATTTGTTTCACGATGCAAAACAAACGTCCACATCTGGTTCGTAAATATTGAAGTTAATTTTGGGCAGCTTCAAGTACTGTATTGCAACAACGTAATTGAAAAATAATTTAATTACATATAGAATCATTTCTGGATTCACTAGTTTTATGATTTACTATACTGAGAATACAAGTTAACTGCTCGCAAAATGACGCGGCACAATTTCAATTAGTTCTGCATAGTTTTCACGAGGACGGTTAATAGCAGAGAATACTACAACTACGGAATACTTCAACTAGATACTTATTATTCATTATACATAATTATAATTAGTACTTCTAACTATATAAATACTGGTAATGGTAATAAAACATATACATTTTAAAAATAAAAACATCTGTGCAGATTAAAGGCAAGAAAGAATATGACTATTCAGAAGTATGATTTTACCTATAAAGAAACGACAGCTGCATGTCACGTGTCACTACACAATAGACATAACGTCCAGGTGCTAAACTAAGAAGCCAAACAAAAAAAAATTCAAACAACTTTCGGCAATATTGAATGAATTGTTAAATCAAATAATCTGATCTCCGTTAAATTGTTAAAAGAATCCAGATAAACAAACATTGTATATTCCCATCTCTATGTGAAAAAAGTACTTAGTACTATTCCGTTCCAGTTCTCCTTGTATAAGTTTAAGTAACAGCTAGACATAATAAACGTCAAGTCCATTGGCGTCGTTGGTCCGCGACCAATATCGATCCCACCCGCCCTTACCGTGGACACATCGACTGAATACAAAATAATGTCTAATGGTACAGTAGAATGCAAATTGCTGCTGGAATATTCCTTTTTAGGTCAAACAAATCGATGAAACCCTATCATTTGCATCTGTTACTTGCGTCAATTATACAACATTACTCCGAGCTTTGATACTCTCAGTTACTTACATTAATTCTTGAGAAAACTAATTTGAATATAATTAGAGACATCCGAGCGCAAAACTGTATGGTTTTACAAATGACAGATAAACGATGAGTGTAAATTACCTTCAACTAGGTGACCATTTCCGATTACTCAATACACAAGTGCAATACACTCAGCCATGCAGGACCGCGTGAAGGGCTGTAGGGCTAATAAATTCAATGTGTCGTAAAATTGCCTGTAATAATTTCACCTAATTACGAATATAATTTAATTTTATGTTACCCTAGGCTTGACGAATTTTACACGAAAATAAATCCAAATAAGCTCGTTGCTCGGTGTGCCCCAGTTAAGGGTGCAAGAGTTTCAGCAAGACATTTCGCGACCCAGTAAGTAGGCGTGTTGCTGGCTGGAAAATTGCGTCAATTCTTAGGGCGTTCACCTCTCCCCCAAAATATAATCTTGTTAATAGCTACAGAAGGAAATACTTGCCGATCCCTTACGTTCGAATTGTAATGTTTGCATACAAGTTCAGTAGAGCAAACATCGTATCGTATTGTTTCAGAAGTTAAACTGAAAATTTAACCAAAGGGGTGGCGTGTCGCAGTGTACTGTATCAATTTTATTATTAAGTTTTAAAACTTTATATGAAAGTGAGCGTCATATTAAAAATAAAACATTGTGGAGCGCAACACGCAACAGCATGGAGTGTGTGGCGTGTCGCTTGCCACGAGCAAAAGAACATGCTCACATAAATTTGAAGGGGCGAAGTTCCTCGTAAAACCTTTGGTGACTGCGGACTGGGGCTTAAGCCAAAATTCGTGACATTGCTTTCAGATGAGGGACCAAAGAAAACCAATAAAGATAAATGTAAATTCCGATTGTTCAAATTGTGAAAAGTTGTAAGAACAAATGTAAGTGCATAACAGAAATTTAATGTAATTTTTAATATTGGAAAAATTTAGTAAAAAATTTAAATGTGTGTTTAAAAAATTAAGTACATAAAAAGCTAGTTAATTAATGATTTCACTTCGGTTTAACAAAATACCATTCAGTAAATTAAATAAAACGTAAAACTGAAATCAATTAATATCAACCATTCTCATATAAAACATTTGCGTTAACATTACATGAAGAATCAACATTCCACCTACGTGCACGAAAATATGCCACAATCTGTATGGAATGAGGTTACCTCCCCGGGCGAGGACAATGGGGAAGGTTTTGTAATTTAACCGGCATTACGTCTACGCATCATAATGTTGACACACAAAGGTGGCATCATTCCTATTTTTGTACATTTACGATATTCCTTTATATCCTTAACTTTCGTGCTTTTGCTATAATGTATATCTAGGATTGTGGATTACAAGTGTTAAGTAGTTGAAAGTGGACAGTGTTGCGAACGTAGGAAGAGGGCGAGTAATCTTACATGCAGGCAACGCGCCCGCGGCCCGCGATCAATACACGCCCGGTCGGCGCCCGCCACCCGACCGCCCCAGAACTACATGATGCAACCTTCGTAAACGATGGCCTCGAAAAAAAGGAGGTAGTATTTAAAATTACGCTCTATGAGAAGAACAATCGTTGAGAAAGCAGGGAGACATTCAAAACTATCTATTCCGAACTTGGCAGACGCTTACCAAAGCTGTTATTTTCCGCCCATTAAATTGTCCAGAAAGAGTATTTTGCATTCAGTTTGCAGGCGATAATTCTAGGGAAATATCTCAAGCCCCCGAGCTTCGTACACGTGTCTTGTTTTTCTATTTCTAACAGATAAATTTGGCTTCACAAGCCGTAATAATCAAATCTATAACGTTACCACTTTTAGAACTAAACCTAATTACTTTTACTTTGCAAGAAGGCAATAAAGTAAATTTGTCACTTAATTAGCTATAAAACGTATACCCAGTTGAGGGCGAGGGGATCGCTCGCAATTTGCCAAATAGATAAGAATATAAAAATGACATCATTGTTGAGACGGGCACGGAAAAAAAACCTCGTTGACTTAGGTAACCACCACATTAGCGCCCAAGAGTACAGGCGGCCCTGAGCAATGATCTTGTCGACGAGCGTTCGAGCGATGACCGTCCACGACCTTTGCCATGTGGCAATAACTTCGCCTAATATAGGAACGATAACACAAATTTGTATCACATTAAGTAAATATTATCAAAACTATAGAAGAATGTTTTGTTAAGAATTACATAATAATAATGTTCGTAAACTGTATCTGCGTTCTGCATTCTCCGATGCTCCAGTCGCCCCTTTCACCTCAAATTTGCTAACTGTTTACTAATAGTTTAATGCACTTCCAATAGCTACAGAGCCAACAGACAAAGGGGGACATTTTGAGGGTGAGGGAGAAACAGAGAACTCGAACATAAAGATTTTCAAATGTCATCATTCAAATTAACATTTAGTACGTTTTAAACCACCCACTACAATCCAAAAAGATGTTCTATTGTGCTCTATTTATGAAGTATTGTAACAGTTAATAGGGACGTACCATACTAGATCTGGATTTAGATAGTGAGATGATGTATTTACTGATTACAATCTTAAAACAAGTTCATCGGAGAACAATTGCTCTAACGCTCATAATATATTCAAAAGTGGAAGTGCTATTTAGTGCAAGTATATTTTGTCATACGATTATCCATAATTTGGGAAATGTCATAAAGCATATGATGTATTTCAACACAGTTAAACGCATCAACATTTACTTTAACAGCCGAGGGGAAACAGTGAATTAAACCGCATTGCGCAAACTAGACTCGCCGTGCTTTGTTAACCAGACCTTGTCTACCCGCATGATTCCCCATAGTCATTTCGAGATATGAATTTGCAACAATTTGTCTGCATTCATGTCCATTAGTTTGGTGTTGTTCGGTATCGCTGCGTCCTTAAATTATGCATATACATATTGGTTTTTGATTTCCGTTTGTTTCGATATTAAACTTGTTTTATTTGCTATAAGTTCTTTTAACTAAGTATCAGTTAATTGTATGCATACAAAGTTTTATTTAAAGTAATTACAATAAAAATAAACAATACAATAGTTTGTACATTACTATATGCTAAAATATAAAACGGATGCTCCAGCTCGTGCGCAGAGTAACGTGCATCGATACCTGGATACGATCCCTTATTAATTTTTTTTTGGAGCGCGGGCAACGCTCCCCAGCCCGGACGACCCTTTGGCCGAACAATGATTAGAGTGCAAGTGGCTGGCGCGGGGAGAGCTGCAGCTGCTCTTTTTCTTTTTGAGTTCCAATAACTTTCCGCAGTAGCTTAATGGGAGTTATTTATGTCGCGAAACTTATTGATTTTATTTCAAATTGTAAAAGTATGTCAACATAGCGCTAAGAAAAGATATATTTATTCATTCGAAAGTAGTCTAGTTACTCGTCTTCTTATAGAGTCTTCATTATAAAGCTGTGTGTGCAAAAAGAAGTTGTCTTTATATAGACAGAACATTTATGATGCAATGTGAAATGTTGAGGAAAGCAACGTCTCGGCGCGACTTGAGGTTTCTATTCTAAAAATGTTTCAACTTTTTCTGCGGCGCCATACGGGCGCTTCCTTACACCAAGATTTTTCCTATGAATTAAATCGTAATCGACTCTTCAAATCAGGAAAATTAATGATTTTTTTTACAACGAATATCATTCAAGCGTAGTATAGCATGCCAATTTTAGACATTCACTTATTTTAAATTGGTTTTAGAAGCCTCACCGATACTAATCAATATAGGTTCAAGGTCACTCTGAAACTATCTCGTAATAATTACGATTATAAATATTATTATATGTATAACGAAACAAGTTTATAGAGTGTGTGTTGATATATGGTAACCTCTCGTAAAGCTCTCAAGCACTAGACAAAAGCTCTTTGCGAATGAAAAACAAAGGAAAATCAAGGTGAGCTCGACAGCTGCTTGAACCAACGCTATGAACCTAGACATAAGGATGGAAGCGTCGAGAACTATTTAATTTCTTCCGCAATGGCTACATAAACATATTACATGCAGAAAATTATTATCATAAATAAGCACATCCTAGTCATTTTCTGCTATACTCTAAGAATTTAAATGTAATAATCATCTTGATTACGCCACTTAATTTTTACAAATAGCGACCACGTTTAATATACGAAGATTACATTCGAAGGGAAAATATTGAATTATAAAGTTTCTCGTTGCTTATTTAATAATTTTCAAGAAATGTGTTATTAAGCTGTCCTAGACTGCATACGGGTACGGACTCGAAAATTAATTACGCGAACTGACGACGCCGTACAGTTATCGTAAACGTTGAAAGGTAAATTAAATGAACATGCTTGTAAACATGTCTCCACGAACTAGCACCGATATAGTAAGTATATACAGACAGATGTAAATGGAATATTGAATTTAGTTATTAGTTCTAAGTGGTGTTCACGTCATAGCTAATGAACCATATATTTCGGGAAGTCGATATTAAATTCCTCTCACGATTGACCGCGTCAGGTGCTCAAAGGCACCAGGTGAGACAATATCGGCAATCAAGCGAGTTTCCGGCGCGTGCGCACACCTCGTGGCCTAATCTTGACGCGTGCTAACAATGGACACGTGTTGACTTTAAACTATAGGCTATTACTTTGCTATTGCTGGCACATATCATTTTAAGGTTCATTTGATTGATTTTAATGAGAGTCGGAAATGTCTATCCATGTTTCATCGGTTATTAGGTAGTATTTAAGAATTTATGACTTTATGTGGGTAGTATAGAAAAATGTGTTAGAGATGAGATTCTAAAACGAATCAAAATTTTTAATACGTTTAGACTTTTAGAGACATTTTATTATGAGTATCGAGCCTCATGAGCGTAAATAATCGTCTCAATCACAAACACTACTACCACAATAGCTGCCCGCACATCATCGTCCGGTAGTAATAACGGTGGTATAATTTAATATCCGCCGTAAATCCTACTCTCTTCACAAAATTCCTAACAATGATATTCCTGTTTTATTGAAAATTGAATGAAACTTAAACAAATAATTCATTCGTAATATAAGCAGCACATTTGTATGTATTCTGTTCGTATTCTATGAGAGTAGCTATCATCAGCTGTCTACAAATATGATCGATGTGCAATCTGGAAAATGCATAGTACGATTTGACATTCTTCCATTGCTTTTTACATTAACATAATTCTCGCATATTAATATCAAATAGAATTACAGATAATATTTATATTCATTCCTAATTAACTCATCTGTTATTAGTAGAAAATGCAAACAGAAAGTTGTGTATTTAATAACAGTAATACAATAACGAATACGTGTGTATTAGCATTAAAATGATTGATGAGTATTTGTTTGGAAAACGTTGAATTCCGATCGTTCATAGCATTCGAATAAATAGTGAATTTTCTTTCGCAATGAAAGTTTCATCTGGGGCGAGCGAGAGCGAGGTTTAAGCAAGGCTGTAGCTGGGACATGTCCTTGGCCTTTATAACGAAATCAATGCTTTGTCCTCGTCCTTCGCCGCCTCCTTCAGTCTCCTCGGCCTATTTTAGTAGCGTTTCAGGCTAATCGTAGCACGGCAACGGGTCGCATGCGTGAGGAGTGAGGGCTTTTGGCCTATTTCTTTTCCCCGACAAGGTTAATGTCAATGTCGTTGAGTTTACATAATGACTAACGAGATTTATTACTTCATGTCGAGAGAACATTTTGTATTAGTTATTATATATAGACAGATGCATACAATACAATGCTCTGACCCCAAACTAGGCTACCCTGTGTTATGAGTATCTGAACAAGGAAAACTTTTTTAATGTAATATATTTATTTATAATATGTTAATTAGCGCATATAAAAATTTGTTTCAACTGAGAATCGAACCCAAAACCACTGCATAACAGACTGCACCACAGAAACTGTCAAGATATTGTTTAAAAGTGATATTATCATCGTACCGGTAACCTTTTTAATCGTAACATCCTGGCTATACAAACTTAAGAACCTCACAATTGAATTTAGTGATGATATAATTACAGAATGAGGAAGTAGTTACCGTTCACAATTCCTTTTTTGTACGGTTGCTTTGCTACAAATATCTACTCGCCCTTTTCGAGGTCACCTTAATAACGGTTCGGTTCCGTCACGATAGTGTAACGTTTGACGAAAATAATAATTGTATTAATTAAGAACTCTTTACAGAATAAACAAACGCGAAGCGAGTTTACTACTTGAATATAAAACAAACAATCTAATAAGTGATTATAAAGCGAGCGCACAAAGGAACTAGTTGACAAGTGAAGTATAGAACCGTACAAACAATGTGGTGTGGTAGTAACGGGACGCCTCGCTAATTGTGAACTGGCTCTTCCGTTACACAATACCCAGGAATAGGAGATTCTCAAGGGAACTAAACTAGCACTAGACACTTATATAGAAGGATTTAAATGTAAACCAAAGTTGCATGAATAACAACAGCTCGTACTGAACATAAAATTAGTGCACTCAACAAAAACATTTACCGTGAGCCAGACCAAATAAAAGCTCAAGCCATTTGTGCATGTAACAAAAGAGTGCTCACGTTCAAGCTTAACCCACTGTTTCCATTCAAGAACGAACATTGAAAAATGTGACATTAAACGATTAACTGTGCTTTACAATCTTTTCAATTTCCTATTACCAGGAAACATAAATCCCTAACCGAGATATTCAAGTAGTTCATTTTTAAATTGTACAAATACGAATTTAAGTAAAGTTAAAAGAAACATTTTTTCTTGTAGAATACAAAACAAGCAGCGAGTCTTTATATTACTTGTCAAATTACGTAAATAACTTTGTAGAACTTTGGAGTAACTCAGTGAATAAAAACGACAGTATTTGCAAATCCAACAAGGAGCGCAGGAATAAATGTACGCACCTAGAATATATATTACACGCGAGTTCAGTTTTCAAATATTTCTAAACGTTGGCCAATAATATACATAATACAAATTCATAGTGATTAATTTGGCTTGTAAAATTATAAATCCTAGCAATTAGTGGCTGTAAAAGGAAATATTACACTCGTGGCTAGTGCGGCAATTTGATGTGAAATTACATATAGCAGCCTAAGGTGCTGGCGACTGTATATTGCGTCACCACATCGATAAATGTGATCGTGGTGCAGCGCTTTAGCAAACTAAACGTGCGTTTAACCACAATATTGCCACAACCAAGGAACGTGTACAGTCATCTACAAGAAACCTATGCAACGCTAAATTTATAAGAATGGTGCTACCTATATTGGTTGTGTAGTTTATAATTAAAACTGTTTGTTATAGTGTTCGGACACGTACAGGAACACTAATTTAACAGAATAACGATTTATGATTTCGGAAATAGTAAACACATGTATAAATACGAATAAAACACCACAATGTTTGAAAATATAGCTGCTGCAGCAATTCGTGAGAGTAGACACGCCCGCTGAACAAGCACTTGACGAGTTGAACAAGATGCCGCATTCGTGTCTATAGGAAGACGTACTTCAAACGTGTATGCAAACACGACACTTTTTAACGGAATAAAACATAGGAGTAAATGTTCAATGGAAATGCTGATAAATATATTTGTAGTTTGGGTGCGGGCGGTTTTTACATACAAGATTATTTAAAGTCTAAACAACCATATTTATTACGTCAATAATATTACTTATACATTTTAAATACAATTTCTACTAAAAGGTTCATAGTATACAAATGGTTATACCTGGCAATTGATGAAATGCTTAATATTTATTTTTGTTAAAGTTGCTCGTAAAATAATAATAGTACTTGAAACACAAGAGCAAGCAGAGCCGCACGCAATACCGTCGCCCAATGTAATAAACTCGACGATTTTATTGCTATTACCCGTAATAACGAAAGAAATTATTATTACGTCAAACGTTTAAACAGTATGAATCCTTCCGACGTCATTTTTGAAACATATCATATCGTAATTCTGTCTGGAATTATATACAATCAATAAACTCAACGGATTGGTTTATTTAGCTGATTTAGTTTCTCAATATCTACGTATACCAACAGGTCTCAAGTCATACCTATTTAATTACTTTAATCTATGTACTTGATCAAATAGCAAGGCGTCTCGGGTGTGAGTCCCGTTAATGCATGGTCCAATGACTAGCAATATCAAATTACTTGTGCAGAGATTTTCTTACGCGGACCCTTGATCCATAACCAGCCAGAGCTATTCTACATACAAATTATTCATACTCGTAAATGATATGTATAATATGTACTAAGAAAATATTAAAGTGACACTTGACATTGTTGGCTCCTTCCAGTCTATTACTCCGGAGCTTCATGGAGCAACCGCAATGATTGCATCTACGAATTGATTCGACACGATTCGTTGCAGGGCCTTATCTGATTTGTGGAGAAGCCTTAATGTAATTTAATGTTCATGTTGCTCGAATAATTGACTGAGACGTTCAAAAAACTCAATGTTAAATTGTACGGACCACGTGGTTCTATATTCGGCATTATGACTAAACTCGAATGAATGGACGAATAATTAATGGGACATTGGGAGAGGATGGAGGACGACACAGATTCGCGGATAAGCACGTGTGTTCTTTGTGAACAGTAATTACAAGTAATATAATGGCCCCTACATCTGGTGTAACACCCATTTTAAATTACTATGGGAATTGTTCGGCATCCGTTAGGTTTATCAATTCCTTATAAATTATTTCAAGCGTACATGTATTATTGATACAAAGATTGAAATTGAAGGCACATTTAATTTATAGTTTCCTTTCAAAGAAGCAATTATCTGCGCTGACATCGATGAAAATGCGATAACAGTAGCCAATTAAGTAAATGCATATCTAACAAGCAAGATGCAATTAAATATTTTCTATAGCATATTAAAAATAGAACTTTTCAATGATAAAAGGTGTTAATACCAATTTGTAGTTTAATTCTTTTTAGATCCATACTTGAATAGCTTTAATGATTTCTCCCAGTTTGTAGAACAGTGAACGAAGGCCTCGCCATTGGCCTAATACTAGGAAATAGGTCAAGTTTGCGTTACCTAGTGCTGCGGAACTGGAGCAACTGCATCCATTACGTAACTCAGGTGTATCGATCAACAAAGTCATACCAACGTTTATAGCTCAGCAACGAAAGGTTTGAAATTAAGAAAATTAATCATTCTCTATGCAATCTTAATCACTATAAAATACCACGTGGAGCTCACGTGGCAATCTCATTATTTTCTCATTCACGGAGCAGTAATAATATTCCGATAAATTGCTCGGACCCTTCCTCTTTCGTCCAATTTAAATATTGTGAATAGCTCTCGCCATGGGGAGAATTTATTTTCACATGCTAGAATAATATATTATTTTTCATGACCCACTCCACGATACAGCGTGAAATAACAAACTTTAACTAAAACATTTTATCGTAAATGCCATTGGTCTGCGGAGGTGTGACGAACATTTAAACGTGACTAGTGACATTAACGTCTTCACTCCACCAATGTTCACACCTTAACAGAGTGCTTTCTGCAGAAGTACCATATGACTCATTCGTAAACGTTCGCCGACCCGCGTGCCCTAAACTACGTACAAGTATTGCCAAAATTACATTTACTCACGCTTGCATTTTTACAAAAGGCCAATGACCCTTTGTGAAATGCAGTACAACTGTATTATGTTTATCGGTAGTTAAATATTTACGCGTAAACACACAAATATTAAAATACTTGTTACTCATGAGAAAATGTGAATTCCGTGACTAAATTATGCTCGGACAGAATATTTTACAGTAGATAGCTACTTAATTCATCTAAATTAAAATTAAATCTGTTCTGAGTCACGCACATAACTACGAAATTAGTATTGTTTTTTTCTCGTTCTCAGAACGCAGTGACTAAAACGTAGTAACTAGTAACCTTCGCGTGGTACAATTTGAGAGTAATGAATCATACAAGTGAATCAACCCCTCGTGTTAATGAATGGCGGTAAATCCCAACGTCATCCCGTAGACTACTAAATGCATTTTGAATGCAAACAAGCAACCGAGGTTCAGTTTTGTTTGCAAATGGGAGTGTTTTTCGACCAACAAAACGAAAAAGTTTGCGTAAACAGACGATTTGTGTTGCCATAAAACTTTTCTCCCTCCCTCTCTCTATAGCGAAATTTTCCTGCTATACTCTCGATACGTGCAATAATTTAGTGCTTATTTGAATTAGTCCATTAAGATATAGATTTTATAGATACTCGTTTTAGATTTAATTACAATTTAAATATAAATTGATAGGTATCTATCTAATCTGCATTGTACGAAGCTTCGTAAGATAAGATAGTGCCTATATAGAATATAAAGTTACAGTACTTGTAATTCTAGATTTTATTCAAATTGAAGGTAAATATTCAAGATAAGAAGAAAATAGATAAGGGAAAAACTATTAAATATTAATTTATTTTTATTATTCAAACATTTATGGAAACTAATATTTATATTATTATTCATTTATATATATTTGTTTCCATAAATATGATATTAATAATTTAATGGAGCTATTTGTTTGCGTTGTCTGTCAATCGATCACAAGCTTATACTTTTTTTAAATCTAAGCAAAGACAAAGTACGTAACAGACTCGTATAGGAAAATAAATCTATTAGAGAGGTTTTAAAAAAAAAGAATTAGCGACATTAAAATTCATAGAACCGGTCAAGGTTAAGAGATTTGCATAACAAGTAAACGGTTAAGTCAGTTCATGCGAGCTTTATAACAAATGCTATGACAAGATTTGTTAATATAAAAAATATACATATTTTAACACTTTCAATTCGAAGCACGCGGTATTAAAATATAGTAATTTATAGTGGAGAAAATAAATGCTAGAACGAAGAATATCTATAAAATCCCTTACATAGTCTTCCGTGGTACCCTAAATGTAATAAATACATAATGGATAAATGGGGGAGTTTTTATTATAGCAGGTATGACATCACCAATGCAAACATTACCAACATACCCTTGAGAGAAAATTTCTTACGCCAGGATAATATTCTTGCTATTTTACTTTTATAATTTGAAGTGTTACAATTCGTATCATGACAAAACATCTTAGTTACTTGATAACGCTGGATACGTAAACATAATTTAAGTGTTGGTTTTCATATAATTCGCAACGGACGTTCATAGTGCCGGCGATGTCATTACCGCTAAAAGCTCCCTATCGATCCGTTGGAAACCGATAACCGCAACATGCTAGAAAATAGGAAAAAACACGACGTAATAATTATTATATAGGTATGCAATACTAAATGTGACATTTTTCGTAATTTTTGTTTTTATACGTGATTATAGGTTAGCGTCTAAATTCTTTGATTGTTCTTTAAATGTCATTTGTAAATTCAACTTAGTGTTTTAAGTCGTCTGTAACATGGATTAATAAAAGCGAAGGTCGATGACGCTAACTAATTACAATTTGACCTTAATATTTGAAATACTCATACGTTTGAAGGATTCCTTTAGATATAATATATTGACTCTGAGCAAATTGTATTGAGCAAAAATTTACACAGTATGTAATAATATTTTCGTAAACAGTATGTTTAGATCTAGAATACTATATATTTGAACAAAATATAACTTAAATGTAAAATACTTTTTACAACAAAGTATTATGTATTTTGCAAATTATTCAATCACGAAAATTATTTGCATACAGTGAGAATACGTGAAGTAAAACTTACAGCCGTTGTTTACACAAAACTTAGTACTCGTGTAAAGAACATAATATTTATAATTTTTATTATCTACTACGTATAATCACATAATCGAGAGCACATATGTTTATTTTATTAAAAAACGACTGTTTTATTGGAACAAGGCAACACATTATTATGTGTAATATCTAGTAGAATGTGCTTGAGGTCATACTAACAATTCCACGAGATAGGGGATCTAATGACCACTCCCTTCTGACTTATTTTGCGCTCATTCGAGGGAAGTGCGAGTACTCAATTAATAAAGTGCAATTAGACAAAACGGACGAGGCACGAGGAAAGGGGTAACGATGTGAAAACACGTACCGATTAATGATCACCATAAAAACGCATTTAAATAATCAAGTGGAAGTTACAGCTCTTCTTACGTAACAGATACGACCACAATGCGAGTATAATTTCACAGTTACATGCTCACATGAGAAATTACCGCGAATTAGGTACACGCGATTACACTCCACGTGGCACACGCAAAGATAATCGGATACCATAAAAGGATAACGTATGAATTTGAGTCGACAGCGCCGTCGCACAGTGGTCGGAAAATCGAGGTCCCTAACCGTAGGATTTTTTTGTCACGAAATTAAAAAAAAAATTGGTATCTCTTTGGTATACCTCCCTTTGGTTACTAATTAAGTATGGAGTATATGGGTAGAATCATGCGGGAGAAAAAAAATATTTAGTTTTTTTTTGTATGGGAGAAAATACATTAAGTACATTTATTTGAAAACAAATAGAACTGAAGGGCTGGTGCTTATATGGGCTATTGTACCATACACGGCGAACAAGATGACACACAGATCATGCACCTTTAGGCGCCTATTCGCATTTTACAGCCTTTTGAAAATTTGAAATTTCGTGAAGTGATTTTACAAATTTTTGACGTTATTAAATGATAATACCGATCCCTATGAATAAAATACACTCTTGAAATAATAGACATTCATATAATAAGTAAGAAAATAATATACAAGGTGGAAATTTCGCTTCACGAAATTTCAAATTTTCAAAAGACTGTAAAATGCGAATAGGTCTCTAAAGGTGCATGATCTGTGTGCCATATTATTCACCGTGTATGGTACAATATCCCTGTAAGCACCAGCCCTTCAGCTCTATTTAATTTGAAATAAACGTACTTAATGTATTTTTTCCCATACAAAAAAAATTCAACACAATTTTTTTTTCTTCCACATGGTTTTACCCATATACACCTTACTTAATTATTAACCAAAGGGAGGTATATCGATCGATATTGTCATTTTATTACGTCAAAGATTTGTAAAAACACTTAACAAAATTTTATAATTTTTCTTCGAAATTTCCACCCTGTATATTATTTTCTTACTTATTATATGAATGTCTATTATTTCAAGAGTGTTTTTATTCATAGGGATCGGTATTATCATTTAATAACGTCAAAAATTTGTAAAATCACTTCACGAAATTTCAAATTTTCAAAAGGCTGTAAAATGCGAATAGGCGCCTAAAGGTGCATGATCTGTGTGTCATCTTGTTCGCCGTGTATGGTACACTAGCCCATATAAGCACCAGCCCTTCAGTTCTATTTGTTTTCAAATAAATGTACTTAATGTATTTTCTCCCATACAAAAAAAATCTAAATATTTTTTTTCTCCCGCATGGTTCTACCCATATACTCCATACTTAAATAGTAACCAAAGGGAGGTATACCAGAGAGATACCAATTTTTTTTTTTAATTTCGTGACAAAAAAATCCTACGGTTAGGGACCTCGATTTTCCGACCACTGTGCGTCGTCTGCTAATTCAAACGTAAGCTATAGTTGTAGGACAACGCGCGGGGCGTCGCCATGGCAACCGAAGAAAATGCCGTTTGCCTCCCTCAGACGCCCTTTGGGAGACTGCCTGCCCGACCGTACAAACCCATCTGAGACTAAATGGGCTACAAATCTTATATTGCAATCATAAAATTATACAAGCAACTCACAAAAACTTCGGTCAAACTTTATTAAAGTAACCCATAAACTCAACTCCCCTACATTTAAAAATGCAAAAAAGCACAAGCAACTTTTCAATGAGTTTAATACAATGAATTAATTTAGAAAGTGATAATATAATTACAGCAGAAATTGGACAAATGTCAATGTTTCTATATAAAAATAAACGAATGGCCAACGTCACACTCTTTCTCCTTTCCCCGTTTCACTTTTTCGTTTTATTTCCTCATTTTCGTATCCCAACTCAGGTATAGGGGTCACGATGTTTTGTTTACGTGAATACGAAATGGCTCGGATAAAGAGAAATATGTTCGCGTTAGGGATCCTCATCAAATCAACAGACCGTAATAATAACTTCATACTCATAGAACACAAAGGTCGGTTTATCGTTTAAAATCTGTTGCCGAGTTTCGACCAACTTGAGTGTTATTAAGAGAAATACGGCTAAAAGTTGGAAATTATTAAACAAACTCCGTGTAGTATTTGTACGATAGAATCGAAGGGTCACGTCCTTTTTCGTTTTATCCCCTAGTTATCCAGTTACTTGACCCCTGTCAATATTCTGTTTCTAGATTGTTCGTCGGTCAGCCTCCCTATAATAGGGGATCACTTTTCGCCTACAGAGTTTCTTTTGTTCGATTTCAATTCGTGTATAATTTATAATTATTATAGAATTTTTTATGTAAATCGATTAAAATGTTCAACTTATATCGCTAATGTTGAAAGTTCAACACAAATTTAGATTAACTTTGACATTGACCTTGAAGAAGTTTACTTATTAAAACTTAATATTGAACTTGAAATACATTTATTTAAAAAAGTTAACGAACCGATAAATTTACACTCAAAATAAATTGTTTTAGTAACTTTTAACACTTTTAAAAAGCATGTAAATGTAGGAACAAACAAAACTAAGTGGTCATTTAATCAATGGGTATATTGACGCGAACGCGACACAACTACTTAAGACGTAAGTGTATAGAAGAGTGTTTCGTTACAGGCGTGCATATTGTTTATACTGGTGGCTGGCTCCAGACAATGAGTCCATTGCCGTGGAGAAGGACAACTCACGTCTGTAATGTAATGACTGTATTATGATAACCAAGATGTCATATTTATTTTTAAAAACGCGTAACTGTACATATGTAGGCTTAATGGCCTACAATTTTAATTGTAAACTTATGAACAATCAATAGTTAATAAACTGAAACGAATCCGACCTACGCTAATACCATTTGTTATGGTAAGAATAATTGTGATTGTAAATAATAAATAACAAATAACAACGGATTACACGCGGAAATATTCAAAACATTAGTCAATAGCTAAGAAATAAAATAGCACATGTTTATTGTGGAGGCGTTATCGGCGTTGTTTTACATCGACGACTTCACGTGGTGAAATTAATTGTTTTTGGTTTCGGTACTGATATTTATTATTATTATTTTTAATTATAATTAAAAAAGAAAACTATCCTATTTGTTTCATTTTATGCCAAGTTATGACTAATCTTAGTATGCAGCTGCATATCACATAAAAATAAAACAAAATCTAACTTGTTACGAGCCAGCTGCGTTTAACCTAACAGTAACTTCATCCACAACGGATACACTTAATTCGTATATAAAAAATTTCCAAGTACTAGATATGTTTAAGTACACCTATAAATAAACTATTTTTTTCTTATTACAGATTTAATATTCTCAAGTAACGGTTGATATTATCAAGCTGGAATTCTTATAATCAACAGAGAAACAGGTAATAATAATATCATATATGTCGAATAACTCAAATATTAATTATCTAGGATAGTAAGAGACGGAGGCAGTTGTTAATATAATGTACTCCGGAATGTTTTGGAAGTGTCGCAAACAATCTAAAAATAGTAGGTTGCATAACTGTTATGATCTCGAGCGTGCCGACACTATCATCCTATCAGGAACAGCCTGCAATTGGTCTGGCAATCATCGCGTCAGATAGACCATACTTATATATGTTTCCATAGTCTTATATACAAATAGTTTATATGTACATACTATATATACTTATACACTCCCGTGATAGTAATGAATTGAAAAAAAAACTATGCTAACGAGCTATATTGTAATTTATTGCAATATTTGTATGTCTATATCGAGCTACTTTCCATAGTATACTCTTCAGTAAATTAGGCCAGTGTGTCGCATTGAATTCATAAATGCGAGCTATTACTGACAATCAGACCGGCGACCTTGCCACTTGTTACAGAGCAAATCGCAGGGGCGGCTAGATTATCATCCTCCGGTTGTTTCTAGCAATTTATAGCGGTGGGGCACTCAAACAGTTACATAACATTATACTATCATAATAAGGACCTTTGTTTATTATTTGCAATGTTAGGTTTAATTAACCCACTAGGATAACATTATTTGTGATCATTTACATTACAGCTACTTAATTATTGTAAGTAAATACTGTAGTAGACAAAAACACATTCATTCAGTTAATTATACGGCGTTGTAACATTATAATTCATTAAGTTCATTAAATATACGGTGCACGTGTTTTATCGATCGCAGAGCGTAGAGAGATCATCGCGCGACTGCACCCTACATGGAGAAATCTACCTCCACGGGCGCTCTCCACACGACAAATTGTCGCACTTGATCATGCGTCTGTCTCAATCGCATTACCATATAATAGCACAATCCATTTCATTTTCACGCGGAGACACTCAAATTATTAATAACGCATTCATGTTCGTTGAATAATATATTCATATCAATTTTATTTCATGCCGATTATAGAAAAGGCGATTCTAATGAAGAAATAAACAATACACAATTAAAATACCTCTACTTTGTTCATAACAACTGTTTTAATTCCTGTTGAATAAATTGAACAGACAACAAACAAAGGGACCAGTGAATCAGATAATTAAAATTGTAGCAGATGTTTTGTTTACTATTTTCATTCATATTAGCTTCAATACGTACGTTACATTTATCTTAAAGTATTCAAATTTAAATGATAAAAAATTATAACGATATAATTAGCAATTACTCAATGTATAGCGATAAATTATGGCGAATAGAGACGTGACAGAGCCTTATTGTTTTGTGACCTTTGACTAAATTCAGCACATAACATATATTATAAAACCGTTCGGGTAAAATCAACAAAGCAACTCCACACTCACTGGCTCTGAGCGTAACTTGTTTGAATTGATACTTCTATTACAGGACAAATACCAATAAAATAGCAAACATATTATCCAGATGCATAAAGCATTAAATTTATTGGGCAGAAATTGTAATACTGCTTGTGATTATAAGTTCCGTGTAAGTAGGGTCACCGCCCAGAATCGTCTAGTCCGACTCAGCGGGCAGGAACAGCAGGTGCTACGGCTTTATCCACAGCATTAATTAGGCCCCGTTGCTCGTTGATTTATGAGCTAAGTTTGTCTTCACACCTTCACGCAATTTATATCTGCGTGCGGACAGCTCTCGATGACACATAAGATGAAAGGATATTTAATTTAGAACGTAATACTGCAACGTTATGAAGTAAGTCAAAGCTTTGAATGAACTAATAATGACAAATCCAGGAGAATCTGGATAACATCGGCAGCATTTTAATCGACTGAACGGAAACGACTGCACGCATTTGACCACGTGAGCGTTATCCTGGGACATCAGTCGTCACGCCCACTGACCATAATAGAGATCGCCAAGATTAACGACATATTCATTATTAAATTACTGTTAATATTGCCGTTAACGCCATTCGTCTTTGATTCAATTAAACACCATTCATGTGCTATTTATATCTCCATTCATTATTGCGCACAAGTCGATAAACCTATATCAATATTATTAAAGAATTCTACATTACAGCAACGTGACATTGTTATAGGAATTTGAATCCAAAAATATTATATGCAACAATCTGAATAAGATGCAATTGATCGATGGAATGTAGGACACGAGTTGTAGATCGCGTGATGACTGCGCCTGATGTCTTCAACGCAACGACTTCGATTGTACGCAATATATTTAATTGCATATCATTTGCAATTGAAACGAACTAATTGTCATTAATTTAAAACATTTTATGCGGCTTACAACTTTGCAAACCGGAATAAATTAAGAAAATACATTTTCAAAACAATTGTTAATTATACAATGAACAAACAGAAACAAATAATCTATAATAAAAGCCCGCATCCCATTGTTTGAAGAAGGCTTAGGTCTCGATCTGAAACCACAATAGTCGGCCAGTTGTAGCGCTCAAGCCACACTCATGTGCGTTATCGTTGTGTGTAGTTACTTTACAGTTTTGACGTCAGCACTACCTAGTTAAATAACAAAAGCTTGACTAGCGGGAGAACCTTAATGATGACAATTTCTACCATACAATAAACAATATGAATTCTTACGTACTGAAACTGAATGAATAGTGCAGGAAATTCCCACGCCATCAGCTGTTTCACGCACTTACGACCATGAGCACCGAACCGAGACCGCGAGCAGCAGCGTCAGACTGTGATAACATGGTACCAGCAGACATTCATGAATATTCTAAATAACGAATTCATACTGTTTCCATTCCACCGTAATTAGCATAAAAATAAAATACCTATATTCACTTTATATTCGTATATTTTTAGCAACAATGTCATCGGAAGCTGCTGCAATTACTTGCTCAGATAGGCCGGACAATAATAGAGAGAATGATTTATTGACAGTTAGTGTGGACGTGGGAGCACTGCGTTATGACACCCGAGAGAGCAATTTGTACATCAACATTGCAAAAACGACCTAACTATCCGACTTTACTGGGAACTAGAACTGCGATATGATACCACCTGCTTGTATTTCCTCCGTAACGGGATTAAATACAATTTGCTAAAGCTAGAAGAGTACTAAACGTAATATGGAGATAGGAAACTTGTAGACCTTTTTGAAACAATGTGCAATCAAGTATTAGATTGCAGTAACGGAATTGCAGCAAAAAATAAATTTCCGTGAACTCCGCTAGCAAAAGCTAATAAATTTACTGTTCATTTACGAGACAGTGATTCCAATGTTACAGTATAATTCGTCTTATTTTCTCAGCCATTTACTGTCTGTTCCAATCTTGTAATGATTATGCCGTGAAGCACGTTGCTTTTTATAGCTAAACAATCCCTAAAGAACGAACAATGGAAGTTGATTTGGGAAGAGAAAGCACCGGCGGCACCTCATTTCATTAGTTATCGAGATGACGCGGCTCTCCGATAACGAAGCCATTACAGAGATAATTGCCTCCCAGATAGGACCGCCCATTTCTTGCAACAAGATTACATATGAAGTTAACAAAAGTGAATCGCAACTTAAGAATAGCATTATTAATAATATTGTTTAAATATCGTTTCGCACTATATTTTATAGTTAAATATATATTATGAAGAACTGTTTGTTAAAAAGGTTAAATGAAATATTTGTGAAAAGTGCATATATTAGATGAGGCAAGATGAGCATTTTATAAGACTGTGGTTAACTGTTAACTATGAGTTACTGTTTCGTATGGTAGACCGATCTCTGAGAGAGATAGCCGTGACTTGCGAGCAAACCGTGGGGTCAGGTGCAATTTCACTCACGTTTTAACCGCTACATAAATAACAAATAAAAAATATAGCAATAACTTTTTAATATGCTTGTTATTCAAATAGAAAACACATTAGGAATGTATCTTCAACGTAATGTTTAGAGAATGCATCTATCGTCTAGTGCCCCAACAAGTAGGTTAAAAGCTTTCTGTTGTATTGCAATTAATAATACTAAACATTTGCAAACAATTTCTAGGACCAAGAAAATGCCTTTCAATTATCTTTTATATGCCATTCGCTAAATAAAATATAGGTACCTACCTATTATTTTTGCCCTATAACTTAACTCAATAATCCGATTCAGGGATTAAACGCTTATATAATGCGATTATTGTACATTGTAACTTGTTCCGTTTACCTCCTTTAATAAGTATCTTACATTTAATAATCCGATTGACTTCAACACCGACGACTAAAAATAACCGTATCATTTTATTCCCTCCAACACCTAATCAAATAGCTATTTATCGACTTTACAACTTAATTTAAAAGCATGTTACTAGCATTTCCTTTACAAGTATACAGGGAATTTATCACAGGAATAATAAACACCGCAATTAATTATTAATGTTAAATAATGTTAGCTTGCACAACAGAATAGTGATAATATTAAAATAAATGAAAAGTGTCGTGACTTTGAGACCAAGATAAGGGCGATAATAAATCACCACAAAACGTCTCGTCAGTAAAAGGGGTCAATTTATAACGGTGCTGTGTCTTGAATATTTACTGTGCTTTTATTTATGATACGATAGAATTAAAGTGTTATAAAATATGCAAGAGTTATAAACGTGCAAACAGACATCTCAAATTGATGTGTATTCAAGATCAAGTTGAGTAAAAAATGCAAATAAGAGTCTGATACAAAATTAGTAACTATTATGTTATACAATACGGTTATGGATATATTAACAAGTCGGTGTTGCTGTTATAAATCGACTACAATTTGGTCTCCTCAAATTCCACGGTCCATGACATTAAATTAATGGGCATATCCCAAACATGTTGGGTTGAGGGTTACAAGGAAATATCCACTAAATCAAAAAGTTCCCTCCATTTTATTTTATTCTACATAAATATACACGACACAATAGAAAATAGAAAACCACAAGTTTCCTAAGTTTTAGTGTAAGGGTATGTTTTTGTTTCAAATGAGGGGTAAACCTCGTCGACAAATTCGAGTGAAATGTCTAGGAGGGTGTATTGTGTTGAGGCTCACGTGGGGCGCTCAAATCGGCTCATTACCGTCTGCCACTACACAATTGTGTATTTAATTCTTATCACACTTCCCTATCTTCAATTTGCAAATCCAAATCCATAAAATACGAATTTGTTTCAAGGAGTAAAAGGATTTGTATTAAACGGATTGTGGTATTTTAGAGTATTGTGATCAGTTAATCGATTGTTTAGGTGTCGTATTGGCGTGTCGGCGTTTGCACACAATGCGAGATGGCCACGCTGCCTGCACTTACACAATGAGAATTCGTCCGCCCGCTTCACCCGACGGAATGCGGCCACTAACTCAGCTTTGTTGACCATCAGATACCAATCATTCCCTACGCCCGAAATTACTTTGCATTTTCGATTCACATACAATTGAATATTGACACAAAATCTACAGTTTTTTCTGATTGGGAAACAATAATAGCTGCCAATGGAAGTGAACGTTTAACTGGCTATAAATCGTATAAATTCCGAATAAGAATAGTGATTTAAAGCAATAATCCGTGTTACATTAAATAGTAAAAGGCTGCATTCTTCTGTTAAATTGGATTTATAAGTGTTTTATTAAATCATGACCGAATGGGGTCTCCGGATTTATAATGCCACTAAATGGACCGTGTCAATCTCCAATTGATCTCATTAAATTAAATACAGCATTTGAAGCCCAGCTAACGATGAAATATTATTTGTCCACCTTCATTTTTGTTAAGAATGATTCAATTTTTTTATCTGACCATGACTAGGTCAGATCTGAATGCCATAGTACAATGAATACCGGTATTTATGCAAATTCCACTATAATCTATATCGACTATTCGCCTTCTGGTTTTCCATACAATAGTTATAATTGCAAATTAAAATAATATCATGTGTTCGACTGCTGTAAGGGTTTCCTAAGTACTTCAATACCAGCACTTGGCAGTACAAGGCAAGTACAAAAAGGGGGTGATAAGAGCAACACCCCTCACGGTGAAATGACAAAATAAATAACGAATTACACTGAATATACTATGCAATTTTAAGACTAAAATGAAAGACGTAAAGACTACTTTCAAGTGAACTATTTTCCACTCGGTGACCTCATATAAAATGGAGGGTAGACAAATAGAAAAATCTTAGAACATATACGAATACAATCTACTCCATGACGTAATGCAGACAATAAAGACCACTATAATATTTTTAATTAAATAACCACCATTTTGCACGCTCAGTGAGTAGTATTATTTATTGAAAACAAAGCTTCTTATTTGTAGTAAAGAGCTCGAGACAGACGCAAGTAATGACTTAGTATAAAACAAAACCTCGGTCTAAATAGAGGAAAGCGAAAGAACCTAGAAATAATGAACTCGATTTTCCACGATCCCGTAATAGGATCTAAGAATATTGGAAATATAAAGGAATATTCCCCGTGCCCCAAGCGAGAGGAAAATTTGCGATGCAGGTAACTTCATTGTAGGAAATTGAGTTTGAAATCTACCTAAAAGGTACCTAAAGGTGAACAATATTTTTAGCGACATCTGCTTGTTGAGTCTGTTTAATTCCACCTACATATATAGTAGATGCGCATTTATATAACACTGTAGATCGCGATAAAATTATGGGGTCAGGGGTGAAATTTATTACACAGCCTCGAAGGGAACTGAACGCTTCGCGTAGTTAAATTCCGTTTGCGTTTGCTATACATACAGACAACCATCCCTACACACAACTGTAACCAAAATAATGATATTTAATCTCGAACTATTGAAATGAAATGAAATGAAATGAAATGAATCACTTAAAAAGAGAACTTTTAAAAATGGTCTAAAACACAAATCTATGTTATTTCAATTATTATATTTTTAGCACGATTCTTTACATAATAACTTTATTTTAACTGTTGGTTTTAATAACATTTTGTTCTAAAATGACAAATAATTATGATTGAGCTTTTAGTCAGCAGTCACACACCCAAGTCCTTGAATTACAATTAAATCTGACATTTGTAGGGATTTATTAGGCTTGGTTTGGTTTAGCTAAATGGTATTAATTAAATTTTGTTGTTGCAGAAAAATGAGGAAGAATAGGATTTCAGAGGGAGGATGGTGGGTGGTTTTACTGACTTCAACTTTAGCAATCTATTCATCAGCAGAAACAAGTGTCGGCATATATAACGCACATTTAAATCAGGTGACGACGTCTAGCACACTGAAATGGGTGACTAAAACAGCAGATCCTGTTATTGGTGCTGAAACCGAAAATGGTAAGTAAGATTTTATAGTAGCTGAAAATCATACCATTTCATCAGAGTATACTCAATTTAATTTACTTGTTACAGGTCCGCTGTATTTGTGTCGCGCTCGCGATGGTGCAGATTGGTTATTAGGTCAATATTTACCATCACAGAGCGAATGTTACGTATCTGTCGACAAGACCTACACGAATTATGAATTATTGGAGAACTATCACAATGCTTCACTTTTGTATTGGATGCCATGGCTTAAATTTATGCCAAAACCGACCGGTGCGGTGACATTAGACTCAACGAGCTCTATTTTTGTCGGCCGGACCTATACGGATAATATAGGTAGAATTTCAATCGAAAGCACGATCGGTCATCTTATAATTTACGACGAAGATAACAATGAAATAATAAAAGATGATGGCGAAATACTTGTAGAAATAGAACCACTCAGTTATAAGCTTGAAAATGTAGTACTGAATTTGGCAACGGAACATGCCACAACTAAAGATCCAATTATCTTCGAAGAACGTGTACTACGCAATGATGATGAAGAAGCAGCAACTGTAACAACTGAGATTGAATATAAATATAACTACACACTTAACTGGGGACACGGTAACGGTATCGCAATTGGCTTTAACGCAACCATAACAATGCAAGATGGTGAAGAATTGCCTCAGATTGAATGGGCAAACCCTATACCGGAAGAGCGCAAAGAACTTTATAAATTGGAACATTATTTGGAACCTGGGACTGCTTGTAACGTAACATTTAGAGGAACGCCTACAACTCGAGAAGTGAAATATACCGCAAAATTGCTAACTCTCTATAAAAATGAGTCTCCACGA
Source organism: Tineola bisselliella (assembly GCA_028551675.1). Taxonomy (NCBI): domain Eukaryota; kingdom Metazoa; phylum Arthropoda; class Insecta; order Lepidoptera; family Tineidae; genus Tineola; species Tineola bisselliella. The sequence goes on along the minus strand of JAPWLS010000143.1, from coordinate 20,682 downwards.
ACGAGACAAATAGAAGGCGAAAGAGTCGAGATCACTACGGATGTTGAGGCTGTGTATGGTGACGTGTATTTCATTGCAAACAACAGTTTAGTACCGACGACTACAACCACGACCACTACAACTACTACGACGACCACCACTCCGCCACCACCGACTACACTACCAGCGCCGGAAGAAAACGAAGTACCCAGCTCAATGAAGAAAGCTAACCAAGATTCTATGGAAAACGACATGCTAGGAGACAGTAGTGAAGGAATTGGCAAGCCACCGTCTAAAGAAGAAAACATCAGCCGTGCGAGTGTGGGCGGACTCGGAAGCAAACCCAATAAAGCATCTGACAGAATATCGCTTATATCGGTCTCACTTATTATGCCTATTGTTGCTTTTTTGGTATAAAAATGTACACATTACAACAACTATTCCAATGTAAATATTTGGCATAATGCTAAATGTAAATTATTAAATGTCGCTTCTCACTATGTACGAGTACTATACGTCTGAGCGTTAGCTAATATTTCAAAATGCGGAACTAATTACATCTATATCTATTTTTGTCTCACTATGAATGTATATACAAATTTTTTCATCAGTTAGAATAAAAAAAAGTGTAAATTAGATCAGAAAATGATTATATGTAAATAGTTAATGTATATAGGCTTAAAATAAAAACACCCGTCGCGCAGCGATTACAGAGTGTTTGATTTTCAATGTCGGTATTTGAGCTGGAATGGTAACTTTACAAACAATAATAAAAATGTTACCAATGAGACCTGAAAATATTTAATATAATCTACAAAAACTTAAGGAATAATTCCTTTGCCTCTAAAACTAATAATTGTAACTAATTATTTTTAATATGACCTCTGTAAACATAGTTTGAAGAAAACAGTGTTAAGAACCGGTTCGTCGTATATAATAAATAAGATTGGGAGGTCATTGGGAAATTATACAATTACCGTCAAAAATTGCATCCGAATGTAGAATAAAAGTAGAACATATCAAAATAATAATAGTATTTCTTATTTTGAGGCACAATTCAGCTTCAATAGAAAATACCTCTTTGTTTTTTAGTTCAATAATTTGTTATGTCTAGTTATAACTGTTATAGGTTTAATCGTATAAGGAGTTTAATTCCAGAATTCAGAGATATTATTATTTTTATTGCTCTAGTGTAAATGTTAAGTAACTTATTCGTTTTCTTAGCACATTAGTTTTAGTTACGTGATTTTATTTTCATTATAGTTTATTTCGATTTTTAATGATCATTTTCGTTTGCCAAAGTTCTAAACTGCGCAGTCAACAAAGCTACGGTGAATTGTATTTTTGCTGAGTAATTTAGTCTTTGTAAACTCCAAAAGAAATTGTACTAATATATTTTTTCATTAGCTTAATGAGGATAAATAAAAGAAAATATTTTTGTATGTGTATTTAGAAGGGATGGCGTATTGAAAGACTTTCTGGTAGTGTTCATGACTTGTCCTATCCAATATTTTAATCATTTTAATCTCATCATACATAAAGTTATGTTCCCTTGTTAAAATTATTCCTGGTACGCAAGTCCAAGTAGGCCCACCTAGAATACCATTTTAAGATTTAAGTTTATTAATATAAAAATTATTATTTCAACTAGCATTCAACAACTGTAACACCAAAAACTTTATTCTCTTTAATGCCTGTTCTAGCTATTAATAAATTGTAGATGTCGCGGCCTTCATTAACAATCGCTATGTTACGTGTATATGTTTAGGCGTCCTCAAAATGCCCAGTTTATTTTATCAAACCGCATGATCAATAGGTTATTGTATTCCTTGCGCGGCTTTGAAGTTCATTTACACGTTTATGCATTTGCCATTTGAGGACGTCTTAATTTTCATTCTAGTTTTAATGTCGTTGCTTATCTCGTTTTATGCTGTTACATAATATGTTCTATAGTATTATATTAAGGCATGTTCTATTGTTATTTATCTCCGTTTAAGAATCTCATTAGCAACAATATTGTTTTACGAAGCATAATTGTGATGTTCCATGTAAGTCTCATTTATTTCAGTTCATTAAAGTGTATTACATTAATATATCTTTTATTTTATACATAACCTTTTCGTATTAGATTCTTATATTCCATTCTCTAGTAATCTACAATTCGCTGCCAGACAAATTATATCTAAGTTGTGTATATATTTTATATATAATACTTTAAGCAATTTTAAACTTTGTTAATGCAGACGTAAGGTAGATTATAATAACCCGAATGAATCGAACGAGTGAGCAGCCCTATTAGACGGTTACCTCTATTTGGTGTTGGCGCGACAACAGACGGCGCCTCCAGGTCTCCCCATGCCCTAAGGGGTACTATTCTAAAAGTGCAACCAAATACCTACATACTGAAATCATTTATTCTGACTCAGTATTATATTAAAACAAAACACTAACATTAACTTTAATAATAATAGATTCAATTAATTCAATATAATACGCAAAATACTTTAATAAAACAATAAATCAGCACGTAGGCGGACAATAGTCACGTTTATGATGAGATAATTTATACAATAATATATTTTAGGAAGCACTGTTGATATTAGTAGAACCTTAAATTGGTAGTAACCATAAAAAAATATTAAGTATTAACACGTACACAATTTTACTTTTGTGTACTAAAAATATGGCCAAATTTGTGTGACTGCTATTTGCCATATTTGCACGAATTTTATTTGCTAGTGACGATAACACATGCCAATAATATAACTCGATAACATGTTTATTTCAATAGTTGATACTTAAAATTAGCATATTCAGCAAGGTCAGAATATAAGTCGCGTAGGAGAGCCCATCGTCTATCTATCACTCTTCGTCCGTCCTACAAGCAAATACCCTTCCGGTACAACGTCTGTCCGCGGCAACAAAACTCACACCTGTTTACAACATCTGTCATTAGAATAACGCAATTTGAAGGGCCTTTCTTTGCCCGTCGATATTTTGTTAGGTCATTTCTTGGCATATTGTCAGTTTCTTTTTGCTTATACTGTGTCAGTTTATTACGGAAGTTTAGAGCTGTGGAAAAGTTCACAGCGTTGGCATTTGATGACTTAGAGGTGTTAGGGAGGGCCTTAATGCTTGCGGTTGTCCGTGAAAGGAACGTTAAAATTGCGCCTCCCCACAGTGTTGTATTTCGTTTTATAACTCTCAGAACGACTAAACTTTAAATAGGTATTATTTTTAGATATAGGTACGTGCAAAACGAACTAAAATTTAAAATAAAAGAAAAACCCTGAACGATACTATGAAACAGAAACAAAAATAGAAACAGCAATGGCAAACATATTTTCAATAACAATTTCCTTCATTCTTATATTTCTTACTCCTTTCTTCCGAGAGTATTAATTTATTGCAAGCGTCAGATGGAACGAACGAGCGCTCGAGCACCACGAATACTGTTGCAAACAAAAAGTCGAATTCAGTAAGAATCGGCAGACATACGAATAGAATTCATAACAATAAATCAAGTGAGGACTTTCGAGTAAATCGGAGGGAGCGCGACACAATCTTACTTCGAACACTTTCAAGTAGAAATAAAAGTTTACCTTCTGTACTTGTATATTGCTTTTATAGATATTGGCATTTCACTATCCTATTTGATATATTGTATATTATTTTACGATTTATACTTATATTTAAATTGCCCAAAAGAAATAACTATTACGTAATATTGATCCAAGAAAAAACTGAAGGGTAAGATGTTACATAAATACTGAAAAGTGGGATTCTCTCCCTCAGCTGCAGCCCCCTATATACCGACTTTCAACTAAACACGCAGCCTCAAAGGACCTCTGAGACAGGCTGCAGGCGCTTTAATTATTCAAAAGAAAGCCTCGGCTAAATTAGAGGGGCACACGTCAATATACTCAGTTTAATTTTAAATCTTATTCTAACGGCTTACGGTTTGGATTTAGGCTGTAGTTACGATGTATGTGTTTCACCATATAAGTGTATGTGAATAGATGTGAAAAGAAAAAGGGAGGCAGGTTTGTTTAAACGGTGAGTAATCGTTGGGATATCGTCTGTGACTCTTTAGACACCACACAGGTTACCAACGTTTTTGTAATTTATGCGCTATTTAGAAGCTAAACATACAATAATCTGATCTCAAACTAGTCTATCCTGTGATACCTATCAGGACAAGAATTAGTCCAATCAATGAACAAAAAAAGTGGAAAAAATTCTAACCCGGACAAAAAAAATACAGTCGTATAGAAAAAGAAAAAAGAATATGAGTATCTGTGTGGAGCAACTCGCGCCGAAATGGCGAACCTAACCTAAAAAATTCCCAAAGTTCAAAAAAACGGTTTTTTTTTAATAAAAAAAAAACAATGTCTCCGATCAGAAAAAGTTAAATTATAAAGTTGTAGATATTAAAAAAACACATCGATTTGTTTTTGTTTAGTTTAATTCGGTGCATAACTTTTCGAGTTATTTAAAAAAAATCATCGAAAATGACCATTTTTTGTTTTTATAATAACTTTTTTAATTTTTGTTTTTTTTTTTGAAATTCTGCAAAAAGGTAGGTATTTACTAGCCAAATAAGCTCGTTTTTGTAAAGTTAAAAAATATTAATGTTTTACCGAGATACATCGATTTTTCTAAAAAAAGGTGCCTTCGGAAAATGGCCACTCAAGCCCTAGGGAAGGTCATAGAAAATCGTTAAGGTACGCATTTTCTTTGTGAAGAGTTGTACTTTCATACTATTAAAAAAGGTAATCGATTTTTTAAATTTTTAAGTCCCAAAAATGACTTTGAAAAATCCCCTTTTTTTAAAAAATGACGTTTTTGGACCATATTTTTTTCATTTTTTTGTTTTAATAACATTATTAACTGCAGCTAAACCAATCAAATAAATTCGTGAAAAAATGCGAGTAACCTATTTAAGCCACAGCCGAAAAATGAAAAAAATATGGTCCAAAAACGTCATTTTTTAAAAAAAGGGGATTTTTCAAAGTCATTTTTGGGACTTAAAAATTTAAAAAATAGATTCCCTTTTTTAATAGTATTAAAGTACAACTCTTCACAAAGAAAATGCGTACCTTAACGATTTTCTACGACCTTCCCTAGGGCTTGAGTGGCCATTTTCCGAAGGCACCTTTTTTTTCGAAAAATCTATGTATCTCGGTAAAAAATTAATATTTTTTAACTTTACAAAAACGAGCTTATTTGGCTAGTAAATACCTACCTTTCTGCTGAATTTCAAAAAAAAAAATCTAAAAATTAAAAAAGTTATTATAAAAACAAAAAATGGTCATTTTCGATGATTTTTTTAAAATAACTCGAAAAGTTATGCACCGAATTAAACTCAACAAAAACAAATCGATGTGTTTTTTTAATATCTACAACTTTATAATTTAACTTTTTCTGATCGGAGACATTGTTTTTTTTTTATTTAAAAAAAACCGTTTTTTTGAACTTTGAGAATTTTTTGGGTTAGGTTCGCCATTCCGGCGCGAGTTGCTCCACACAGATACTCATATTATTTTTTCTTTTTCTATACGACTATATTTTTTTTGTCCGGGTTAGAATTTTTTTTTTTTTTTTTTTTTTTACATAGGACCAAAAGTTCATTGATTGGACTAAATAAAACAAACACAAAACTAGGATATATATTTGGTTCTGGCGCACTAACTATATTCCTTAAATTGATATAATTTATTTACATTATTTAAATTTAAAGAAATTAGTTAGTTTAAGAAAAACTAAATACTCAATCATAATTTGTGGAACAAACAAATCGGTAGCAAGCCAATACTTATTTTAAAACCGGTTCATTTTATTATTCTTCTATTAATATCAATATATAATATAATAAAATAATATTGTTATAATAATAACCTATTCAAAATCAATCTATTGTTCAATCTAACAATAACAGAAATTTAGTTTATAAATTTTATCACTTATTATTATATACACGAAAATTAAACAATGGAAAGTACAAAAAAATAATAAAATAAGAAACAAAAAACGACTGGGCTCGTCCGGGATTTGAACCCGGGACCTCTCGCACCCTAAGCGAAAATCATACCCCTAGACCAACGAGCCGGGTGAGCGAACGCCGCAAATTTATGTACAGTTACTCAGATCCTAATCCGGCAACCGAAACCCGAAAGTCGAGTCTAAAAAAATTCAAGTAAAATTCACTAAATTAGAATATTAAACATACATCATACACCATAATGATTATTATATAATTCTTAAAATATTGTCGACGCCATCTACCGTGGAGTAGAGTAAACAAAATTGTTTTCACACACATCTTTAAAAACAGAATAAAAGACTTTTGAATCAATAATTAACACAAAACTGAGTCATACTAAAATTATTTTATTCTACATTGCGATGACGTAATTGCTTTTCTATTATATTTCCCAGAGGAAGCGCTCTTGATAAAGACGACTTTCGAGCGACGTTTAATAATGTTTTATACCCCACAACTTAAGCCTATTCATAATTAATTGAATTTGAGAAAATATTAAATGTTCAACAAATAATCTCTATTAATCCTTTTAATAATTAATTATTTATTAGTAATGATATTTCATATGTAAAGCGTAAAAACCTACCATCTAAAAATTTTTTTTTTTAATTAATGTAACACATTATAATTACGCTTTAATAAAAATTGTATCAATGAATTGTTTTCTAGAAGAATATGTAGATTTTCGATCAATCTAATGTTTTCAAGAGTAGCTTTATTTTGTACGATGTCACTAGGTCGTGATAAACGTGACTTGTGAACCAAATGCGTAATAATATGAAGTACTTTTTCATCTCATATTATTATAAAGACATGTCATTCTGACGTCATATCTAAAGTAAAATATAATTATTTAAAATTATTAATAAAGGATAACAAAATCTTGGCATTTATCAGAATAAGCGAATTTTGCGCAAAATTAAGTAGAACTATGGTAACAGCACAATATCGCCATTATTACCAGAAAACTTTTGTAAGAATATTGTAACATAAATATGTAGAAATTTAATTGTCAATAAATAAATATTATCGCACGTATTTTCAAATAATACGTGTTATAAATATACTTTCAGTTAATATTCTTAGAACGTGTTAATAAAACTCAAATTATATCTTAAATCAGATAATTTTTGTATTTCCTTGAGTAACCAAAACTTAATAAGAAAAAAATGGTAAAAAAACGGGCTCGTCCGGGATTTGAACCCGGGACCTCTCGCACCCAAAGCGAGAATCATACCCCTAGACCAACGAGCCGTTACGAGCCCGCGCAAAAATTAGTATCAGTTTAGATTATGCGCAAGAGTGTACGAGTCAATGAAACGACATCACAGAGCATAAACACGGTATTTTAAAATTTGATAATATCGTAATTTTTTTTTTTTGAACATACAGCTCTGCATAAGACAACTGTTACCACAGAGAAGTTAACCAGTAGTCACGGCGTTTATTCGAAAATGGATTCCGAAATCCAAATAGATCTTTAATTAATTTTAAAATATTGAAAATTTAATAATTAATTTATTAATAATCGTAAAACATGGTTATTTGTAACTTGAATGTAAATACTAAATAGAATAAGCGCAAATACAAATCTGTGTAAATCTAACAAACACTTACAGTTAATAAGTATCTGCCATGACCCAACCTTGGATTATGTCATCAATTTACTGACATACATTCGCACTTACGCGTTTAAATTCATTTATAAAGGATAACCTTTTAAACCATTATTCTATAATATTAATAATAATTAAATTGTATATATAATACATTTTTATTGCATAGCCATCATTTTTAAGCTTGCACGTATACTTTTCTGCTTACCCCAGTTTTTAGAAACGATATCAAAATCTATTTTACTCCAAACCAGTGTTTGCGTATCTGTGACGACATTAACATACAATATTTGTGGTTATAATAGGAGCCCTATATACTCTATCTTTCTATTTGGTAAATTGATTGGATAAACGAAAGGAAGTTTACAAATTGCCGGCACGTGTCTTCGAGTGAATTCTAGGCGGATGAATGCATTGATCTAATCAATCTCCATCAACCATTAGGTATCTAGAATATACTGTGCAGATACTAACTTCCTTGTGGTACTCGGGACCATCGCTATTATTTAATAAAACTAAAAATAACCAATTGTTTTAAGGTCGCACTTATTTTATCATTTATATTAATTCTCTAACATTTATTCTTACAACGTAGTGCCGTATGTAAAAAAAAATGATAATAATAATTTCATCGTAGATTCTTTGAACGTATACGTATAAAATATGAAACCATATTATGTGCTATCTAGTGTGAAACGGTTGAACTAATATATTCCATTTAAATGACAATCAATTGCAGTTCTGCTACTTAATAAGAGATGGCGCTGCAAGAGAACAATTTGACAAAACACTGCCCTGCCATTTAACAAGTTCATTTTATTCAATTTTTTTAAAATAACTTATTCTTAACGCAATAAGTACTTACCCATAACACCAAGTTGTTGAGGTGACAATGTTGCGGCATCACCGCTTGCGGACACTATGGACCCTGATGTTACTGAGAGACGTTCACTAAAACCAAGAGGACTCCCGCTACGACCGCTACTTGCCACTGAACCCATTCCTAAAATTATAATACATTTTAGAAGCTTTTTGGTATATAATGTTGAAGTCCGTCCTAATGATTCTGGATGTATACAAGACCACATATCACCGCTACCTAATACAGCATGACCTTATGCCAAAGTAATCACAAATTTTCCTACATAAAGACAAAGATTCCTCTAATGATATGCAGAAGTAAATCAGATTATTAGTTAAAAATCAATATTTATGTTCTGATTTTGTATGCACATTGGTAATAATAATAAATATATACATATACATACAATAGAGCAATAAAACGACAGCTAATTCTCAACATAATCGCGATTAAACATATTCTTAATAGACTTGCAGACTAAACTACTTTTATGTAGTAACTTCAAACCAAATTATTACTATAATATCTTAATACTAACCACTGTTAGGACTCCGCATTCGTGATATTCTTTTGTTAATAGCTCTTTGTATACGAGGATTAAAAATTGGTTTTGCTCGTTTCCGAGCTAAATATTTGGATAAAACTCCAACAACAATTGCGCTTGTTCCCACAACACCAATACTCCAGAGTACAACCTAAGATAGGATAATAAATAAAACTGTAAGTTCAAGCACTTTACAATTTGTAAATGTAAACAGAATTCTCATTGTAGACTACCCGTATTATAAATTTTGTTACTGCTAGACTGAAATGTAAATTAAATAATTGACTAGAAACGATTTTCAAATATAAATATATCGGTGAATTAAGAAAAAAATATAAGTAGATAACCTTCTGAGTAGTTGAGAGTTGAACATCACTAAAAAGCAACGCGTGTCGACATTGTTTGAGTTTGTCTAGAATAGGGCTAACTTGTATCAATAACGGCATAATTATAACACTTAAATAATATTAATACGACAATATTCTGCAAATATATTACAAAATACACAGTCTTACACAACTAAGGTTAGGTGTCAAATTATGACACACTCAAAACGTAATTGTGGTTAGAACAGCTTAAATACAGAGTCTAAGAAAATTTATAGTATTTGCAAAAACATTATTATTAATATACTAGGTATATATGACCGAAACAATAGAATTAAACACAAGTAAAATTGAATATTGGCGGTCAATAACGACCTGACTGACGTTTTACTTTATAATTTTAATAAACTCACGACTCTATTGAAATATAAATTACCTATAAAGCTAACTTTCCAACTATAATTTTTCAGTATTATAAGAGTAATTAAATGGTCAACTGTAAAAACTTTAGTGTAAATTTAAATTGTAACACTCTTTTCTGATTTTGGTGTTGCTGTTAAATGCTATTTAAACTGTCAAAACACATGAAAAATAAAAATTAGTAGTCACTAGTTCCACAAATTTGTGTTGGTTGATGCTTCGCTCGTTATTTTCATATCTTTTTCTGATTTGATGTATTGTATTACTGATAAATTATTTAATAATGGAAACGGAACATGAAACTCCTTCGAGTAAAATCACAGAAAAGCAAATTGAAGATGTTCCAGATGAAGTGTTAGAATTCATCCTAAGTTTTCTTCCACCTTACAGAGATTTAGAAAATTGTATGAGCGTGTCTAAACGATGGTACGAATGCTCTCAAAGTAAGAATGTTTTAAAATTATTATTTTTGGTATGATCTAGGCTTATTATTTTACCAGAGTTGTTTGTACTGTTGCAGATGTTAAAAGAAAAACCTCAAAAAAACTTTTGAAAGCAATAACTGAATTTAAAGTTATTTGGAAACCCATATCTTTGTCTAGATCACCCTCAATAACTAACCGATTTTCCCATTCTGCGTGCATTGTTAACAATTGTATGTACATTTTTGGTGGTTGTACTACTAACACCACTGCTTTCAATGATTTATGGTGTTTCGATTTGTCTACAAGGAAGTGGACTCGTCCAATAGCGACAGGAACGTACCCAGCCCCAAAAGCATACACAAGTATGGTTGCATTTAAAAATATTCTGATAGTGTTTGGTGGTTACACTTACCCATCCAATTCACCATATTTTCAAAATGTTACAATGTTTAATGATTTACATTTCTACAACATTGAAGACAATAAATGGACATTGATAACAACTTGCAATGATGGCCCTTTACCAATGGGAGGTCACTCTGCTTGTATAAAGGGTAAAGAAATGATTGTGTTTGGGGGACTGGTGGCTGAAATGGAGAATCACATTGTTTGCACTAATGATGTGTGGGTATTGGATTTGGTTACACTTTCATGGAGGAAACAAGTGACTATTGGGAATCAACCTCATCCACGTTATGCTCAATCACTCATTCCACTTGATGATGACAGAGTACTGATGCTTGGTGGTACTCAACCGTACCACACTCGTTTTATTTATAATGACTGTTGGGTATTGACTACCAAAGGAGATCCATGGATATGGAAGGAGATTACGATTAAAAACAAAGAATGGGGTGCTGCAAATATTTGGTGTAATAAAGCTTGTAGAGTAAGTTTGTAAAAGTATTTTTATTTAGACTTTACATCTAAAAAAAGTAATTAATTTGACTATGAAAATGTTTTCAGGTAGGAGATAAAATTGTAAGTTTGAGTAGATGCAAATTCGGATGGAATTGTGCGAAGCCATTAATCACATCTGCTTTAAGACTTAACACTTTAGTAAATCGTGAGGAAGCACCTCTTGAAGCACGATTACAACAATATATGAGAAGGCCTCTGGATAGAGATCAGAATATAAATGGAAAACGAGGTGTATTGCCAAGACAACCTGCTAATAAGCAGGCTAATGGATGTGGAAGCATTGAACCAGTTGCAGGTCCGAGCAATGAAGAATCGCATGAAGAAAAATGTGCAAATGCGGATTCACCACAACCTGGCAGTAGTGGATTAGGGGCTAAAAGCAAACCAAGTTCCATGAATAAGTTTGTAAGTAATTTTTAATTGTTGAAATAAGTATTTACCAAGACATAGTATAATATTGTGTTGTTTCAGAATAATGCAAAAATTGTTAGACAATTGCGTGAAGCAAATAAATATAGAATGGCAGCATTTGCTTGTGACCCACCAGCAGATCCACCTGTTCCTCCTTGTGGTCCCCCAGAACCAGTAGCTGAAGAAAAACCAGTCAACAATCAACCTGTAGTGAAAAAAGCCAAAGGAAATACATTGACACTTCATGTATTAGATATTTCCACTATACTTGATAGTTCATTAAATTATGTGTCATGGTTATGTCCACGACTAGGAGAAATGAATGGCGCTCCAGAAGAAGTCCTTATGTATAGTCTTCTTAAAGGAAATGGGGAGTTGATTATGTTTGGTGGAGTCCATAATAAAATTGATTTTAGAGACTTTACCACTCCACATAGTCATCCATATCCTATTACAATGTATTTTCTTACTTTTCCTAGGGATATAATTTAAGTATTCATGTGATAGTAACTAAGATGTGATTCTAACTAATATTACAGTAATACCTTTTGTAAATATAAAATGTATGGCTGATGTTTGAAGTGTGTGCTCAAAATGTTTCAAGCAACACCACTATGCATTTCTAATATTCAATAAATTGATCTCCTATGTAATATGTGTTTGTGCATGTATGAAATATATGTATCTTAACAATCTTTACTGAGTAATTTTGTTTAGGATAAATCAATAAAACAATGGATTTGTTACATAATTCAGTAAATATTTATTTATCTTAATTTTGTTCTTCATCTTCTTCCTCCTCTTCACTACTCTCATCAATGTTGATTTTCTCAGGATTAATGACTCTTGCATCGTCTGATTTATCTTTAAGACCTTGTGTTTCACCACGCACAAAAAGAATGTTGCCTTTATTATGGACGGCCATTTCTGCAGCCTTGGCTTCCAACATTCTCATGCCATCCTTTACACCTGGAGCTAAATCAGACACAGTGCCGGCCGCCTGTGCTGCAGAACTTAACATTTGCGCTGACATCATATTAACTTGAGTATTGTAGGTTGCTTGGACACTTCTCTTTATTCTTAGCATTTCCCTCATAGTATCTTCATTGCCATGCCTTATTTCAAATTCTTTCCAGGTATTCCAGAACTGTGCAGTAATTCGTGGGTCACACATTTGACTACAATGTGCATAAATGGCTCGCGCTCTGTCAATCTCACCCAACTTTGTTTCCATTTCAGAAAATCTTACACACATCTCTCTTGCTTTGTCTTCAGATAATGTTTCAATAGCCTTTTCATATATTTGTCGTGTCTTGGGAACCCCATATATTTCAGCAGCCTTTTTAATATAAATATTAAACATGTCAAACATTTGCTCTGGTAGCACAGCAGTTGTTGCTCTTTCGTACACAGCCATAGCATGACGAGCTAACCCATGCTCTTCTTCTAATTTGGCGTAAAGTAAAAATATTGTTTTTGCAAATTCTGGAGGACAATGTTCTAAGCACTGTTCAAATAAATCTCTGGCTCTTTCAAGCTTTGTCCCGCCATATCTTTTTAGAAATTTAGATAAATATGTGTTCCAAATGTCATAAACATTGGGCCACTTAAATAATGCAATCCCTTTCTCATAAGCTCTGAAAGCTTCTTCAAAATAATTGTGTTCTTCTAAAAACAGCCCATAGTTTATAATAATTTGAGGAGTAGCGATTTTTAGATCAATAATGTGGTCATAAACTGCTTTACATGATTTGTATGTTCCAAAACTTTCTTCTAAATCTGCGTACATTGACCATACTTTTAATGATTTGTACAAACGCATCTGCACTGTTTCATTTTCGTCATGATAAGCTACTTTTCTACTCGGCAGTACAGTGGCTTTATGCATAAGCTTAAGTGCTTGCTCATAATTTTCATGTCTTATTTCCATTTCCGACCATTCACACCAAACAGATGCCAAATCATCAACTTTTGTATATGGTACAAGTGTAGCTTTCTCAAATATTAGCCTAGCATCTTCAATTTGATCATTTTCCTCATAAAACTTTGCAAATGAAACCCATAGTGTGTGTAATTTCCCTACAGCTAATTTTGGATCTACAGTTTGAACGGCTTCTGTGTATGTATCAACTATTTCATGTGGTTTACCTTCATATAGTTTTACTCTGTTATGCCATTCAACAACATTATGTGGATTCTGTCTTAATAAAACTGAATTTAATAGCAACAATCTCCGTTCCATGAGGTATTCAAATCTCGCCAGTCTGAGCTCCAAATCAATGTCATCATCTTCACTGGGACTTGTCTTGTTTGCAACATCTTCCATTTTTTTACTCAAACTTAGTTCTTCAAATTGGGCGTAAGCATCAAATACCTGTGTAAAATCACGAACAGTGGTGACAGTCTGAATAGCTTCTTCATATATGTCTCGAGCTCTATCAAAGAGACCGCTACGGACATAATAATCTGCTAATGAATTCCAAAGGTGACCTAGTTGATCAGTGTAACGACGTAAACCTCCTCTGATAATGGCATCCACATTTAAAGTATGTATTTTATCAGGGTTCTTAGATATAAGTTCACACAATTCATTCCATAACTGATGATTGGATTTACCATGTTTAGATTGAAACTGTTCATTGTTGACAATTTGTGCTAATTTTACAGCAGCCTCATCAAGCTTATCGATTGAAGTTAAATAATCAATATACTCCTCTGTATCTTCTGGGCTTAGTTTTAAGTATCTCCTGAATACTCTAACAGCAGTTTCTGGTATGTCGTGTTTTCGTAAAAATACCAAATAGAGTGGCCATATTCTATGATGCTGAGTAATAGGCAAGGCCCGTAGTGCACTGTCAAATACTCTTCTTGTTGCAGTGATCTTACATTGATCTGTTAGGAAAGTACAATAATCCATCCAAATTCTTGGCATTTTATGCATAAACACAAGTGACCTCTCAAATGCATTGTTTACATCGTCATAGCAAGGATCAATAATACATTTCCCTTTGATTTGTTTTCTTCTCAACTTTAAATAATTGTACCATAGTTTAAACGAACCTGGCAACTCCTTAAGTGCTCTCTCATAAATAATATTAATTTCATTTTTCGGAGCGGAACTTTTGTGTGTAATATAACGAAGCCAATGCTTCACTGAGAATGGATTTCTCAATATCTCTTCTTCATAAGGTAAATCTGCTTCACTCTGGTAATAAAACAAAATTGTTATTATCATTTAATTAGGAAATAAATAAGAAATTCATAATGAGATATCACAATTGATAGAAAGAACGTTTTTTAAAGAAACCTGGCATATAGTCACACTGTATGATGTTAAACTAAAGTTCACAACTGCTGCTACAGACATGTCCGTATGCAACAATCATTCAGGTTGACGGTGTGTACTCATATTATACCCATTAACTATTATTAGTTTAATATTAAATACAAACAAAGTACGCTATAGTCGGCAATGGTTAGGATGCGCTATATGCGGATATGATGCTAGTTACAAATGGCTCTTTTATAATATAATTTACAAGTAGCAAGTTTCATATTAGTACAAGAAAGATACGACTTAACAAAAAAATCATTTTGTATATAATTAGTGGAGGCAAATTACCCATGTAATTTTATAGTAACCTAAAAATACTTTTGTATGGATACTTACAAAGAATATATCGATTTCTTTTCCATCAAGAACAGGCATTTTAAATATAAAGCATTAAATAAGATAAATATATATACAAACAATGATTATACTAGGTAATTATAGTACGGAACGGCGAAGCACAGCAAAAGCGAAAAATTGTAAACACGATTTTTTTTAAATCAAAATTTGTTGACCTCTGATATTCCCCTTCAAAGTAAAGTGTCTAATCTATACAGCATATTTTATGTGAACATATTATTCATTACCACAAAATACATTTATATTATATACAACTACACAAAATACATGTATAACAACTGTATTATTATAATTTGATGTAAATATTTAACGTATTTTTTTTAATACTAGCAAACTTGACTCGTGCCATAACAAACAGAAATGTCTTTTTGTTTCCTGTGGTGGTCTTGGAGACTTTGGAGTGCTTTTTACCGGTGATGGAATTGGAGTGTTTTCCTTCAAAAACTGTATTTTTTGCGTGGACTGATGTATTATATTTATAATGTCAAAGCAAGGTAAGAGAAAAATCTCTGTTGATTTACCGAAATCCAAGGATTTGGCAGGTCGTCCTAGTGTGTTTGAAAGGCTCGGTACGAAAAAGGCATCTTCCAAAAAATCGAGTGAGCATTGCAGACAGTGGGTTCAGAATGGTAATTGTGCTTATGGTAAAAGCTGTAAATTTGCGTCTACTCACACTTTAACCAGCCCTTCCAAACAGCGGGCTGCAAATAAGGACTCTGAACAACGTTTATCAAAAGATGATCCCAAGAGTCGTCTTCATTCTACAGTCGTGGTTCGGTCGGGCCGAAGTCCAGATGCAGAGATCGACAATTGGGATCAAAACGACTTAGAATGTGCTGATACTGATGTGCTCGAGAAGCGAAGACAGCAGTTGCAACGAGAGTTGGAATTACAACTAAAGATGGACTCTGGTAAAGATTCCCGCAAAGAAAAGAAGAAACCAGTGTCCAGCTCATCATCTTCCCGTAGTTCCAGTTCATCTAGCACATCTTCATCGTCAAGTGGTGGCAGTTCCTCATCTTCATCTCAGAGGTGAATAATTTGTTGTGGTGTGGATGTCTTTTTGTTGTATAGACAGTGCACGTTTATATTATTATCTTTTGCCAGAATCTAAGTAGCTACCTAGTATTTAACTTAAATTATGTGTATAGTTGTGCACTTTTTCTGGTCTTTATGTAATAAATACTTATAATTTTTTAGGCAAGGACGCTTAAAAGCCAAAATTAAAAAAAGTAAGTTAAAAAGAAACTCAAGTTCATCATCTGATGGTGATGCCCCTGCTAAGAAAAAATACATTAAAGGATCTTCATTGAAAAAAGATAAAAGTGACAATAAAAAGTCCAGTTTGAAAAAAGATGACAGACAACTGAAAAAACACACAGTAAAGGCTAAAGGTGGTAAATCTGCTTTAGGAAAGAAATCATTATCTCCAGGAAAAAAATCTGGAGGGACACCACCAATAAGTATAAAATCTTCTGGTAAAGGACATATAGGGACTAAACATGGTAAATCTCCTCTACGCCGTGAAAAAAACAGAAGTTTGACGCCACATTTAAGTAAAGACAGAGAAAAGGATAGACCTAAAGATAGGGACAAGGAACATGATCGTGATAGGGACAGAGATCGTAATAGAGGAAGAAGTAGATCACATAAAGGTCATTCTAGGTCCCCAAGACGACATGACAGTAGTTCCAAGGATCTTCGACGAAAAGGCAGTATAGATAGATTCAGGGTTTCACCCAAAAAATTTGGAAGAAGAGATGGCAGCACTGATAAATATAGAAAAACGTCTGCTAGTAGAGATAGAAATCGTGATCATAGAGACAGATCATTAGAAAGAAGAAAGGATAAACATGATGACAAAGAGCGCTATGACAGAAAAGATAGGTTGGATAGAGCTAGAGAAAGAGGTAAGGATTCAAAGAGGGCTGACAGTAAACGAAAAAGTCGGGGTGGTTTAAGTAGAGGTGTTCCAGATAAAGGTTTGGCAAAGCCCAACAAGCCCATGGAGCGACTTTTGCCCCGACCTGAAGAGAGGATGGCCGCCTTAGCGGCAATCTCAAGAGTGTCAGAGTTAGATAAGGCTTCTACTTCTAAAGACCGATTAGATTCTGATCGTGGACGTAAACAAGACAGAAGTGATAGAAGCAAAAGGGGAGAAAGGTTGGGAAGTATAGATAGAGAGCCAGGAGATTATGATATGGGTATTGATAGGCCATACGATCATGGACACCCAATGGAACACTATGATAGAGGGGACGATAGATACAGCGATGATCCGAGGGATGAAGACCGATCTCCAAGGTACAGCAGAGATCGACGATATGATTCTAGTTATGACATGAGTGGACCTCCACGTGGATACCCAGAGGACCATGAGCGTAAGTACATTACAGATATATTATTAAACAATCATAACGCAAATCTTGACATGTAAGCAGGCTAATTATATTTTCATTTTTTTAGGTTATGATGATCATCGACCACACAGGGATCCCTCATGGGAAGGTCATTCAGGTTCGATGGAGCGTGAACGTGCCTATATGCATCCACATAAAGAATGGGAGGGTGATGACTACCGCCCTGGAGGCGACTGGGCCCGTGAACGAAATTGGCCAATGCATGGTTCACCAGTTAGTTTATTGTGCTTTTAAATTCAATATTCAATACCTAGTGGGTTGCCTTCGGCGCCGGCCGCGAGCGGCCTCTGGACTTTTACTAAAGACAAATTTTTCAAAAAAAAAATCCTGAAAAAATTTAGTTCCTGAAAAAAACACCCCTAAGACGTCTACTTTCGAAGATATAGCAATTTCAAAAAATCCTGAAAAAATTATCAATAATATAACTAAATGATTTTCAGATGGGTGAATGGGGTGACAAAGATCCCGAAATGGATGGGTGGCATCATCGTGGACATCCTCCAGGACCACATAGACCCAGAATTCATGGTAAACTAATATTGTAATCTTTTATAATAACTTTTCATCGCTAATTTAATAAAATTTCACTTTAGATGACTATGGACGCGGAATGAGAATGGACATGGGAAGAGTTGATAAGAGAAGACCTCAACCTCGGCCAGAGCCAGAAATATTACAGGAGCCTGTATCAGTTCCTCCACAAACAGTGCTCCAAAATCGTCAAGAACCTGAAGATGAAAAACCAATTCCAGATGACCTTAGTGAAATCAGTGATGATCCAGATGATATTTTAAATAGAGAAGATGTAAGTATACTTAGTTGAATAAATAATAGATCAACTAAAATGATAAAAAAATACTAATAAGCATTTTTTTATAGATGATAGAGCAAACTAATACAGTGGAAAGTTCAGCACCTCTCCAATCGACTGAGGATAATTCATTTAAAGCAGAAGTATCTGAAAACCAATCAGCTCATGTATGTAATACAATTGAAAAGTGTAAACAAGTCAATTATTTATAAAATTATTATATGACAGTCACATCAATATGGAATTGTAATAATCGTTATATTTAACCATTAGGATACAAGTGGTGCCGCTGATGAGAAAGAGTCTCAAGACGTAAAAGACGATGAAGATAACTTAGACTTTGAGGAAATATCAGATGGAGAGCTTGAAGAAGAGCGAACAAGAGGTGATTTAAAGTTTACAATTGATATGTATATTGTTAAATTCTATGCTACAATATTTTTCTCAACAGCTGGTCTTGGTGATGCACTAGGTGTTGATTGGGCAAGTTTAGTTGCTGATGTTCAACGTCGAGAGCAAGTTGCACCAACTGGCGGCGTGCGCGATAGATGGCGTCCAGAACGAGTGCTCACACGCCTTGGGATTTCCGTCGAAATGGCAGGCAAAGATTTAGTACAAAACATACTCACTAAAAATGCTGAAAACTCCAAGATTGAGGATACTAAAAATGAGACGGCAACTGTAAATGGAGAGGGAGCTCAGAACGGCAATGCGATTAATGACAGTAAGACTGAAGACAGTGTACCTCCTCCAACAGTTGACTCTATACACCCTGTAGCTGCAGTACAGGTATGTATTTGAACCTTGCTGAACAAATGTTCACATTTTTCATTTAATATAACGGAAAGACAAAATTAAAATGGGAATTGTGTTCTTAGGTAGCAATAGAGAACCGCCATCGCCATCGTGCAGCCCTATTTGGGTCTGGATGCGAGATTCGCCGCGCTCTTTGTGCCCGTCGAGACTTAGCATTGCGTCGTCATTTATGTCGTTTGCCTCCTATTGAACGAGGTGGCCAAGCCCGAATCACACCACAACCTTCTCTTTTCCTTGCAGCTAGAGCACTGTTGATGCAAGAGCCTGTGGCCTGACATATTGAATAAACAAAGGTGAATTAAAAAATTAATTGATAAGGTTTTGAAATGCTATAGCTGGCAGGCTTCCCACATTGTGTAGACATTTTCAGTGCAGTGAAAAATGTGAGTTTAAAAAATTTGGTGACTAGAAGAGAAACAGACTCTTGTATGTTCAACACAGAATTTAGAGAAAATGGATTGTGATTAAAATAATTTTATTCAACCTACTTTCAAATTATACTCATGAATTTTAAGTGAAATATAGTTATATAAAATATTATTTATCATAAGCAATTTTATTCTTCTATAATTCATTGAATAAAAAAGATACATCAGCACCAACTGGATATTCTTTCTTCTCCTCATTCCTGAAAAATCAATATAGTAATAAATATATAAAAATATGTATAGTGTTTTTAAATGGCTGTGTGGCACAGAAAGTTAAATCATATTTGAATATATTGAAACAGCACTATGTCATTGTGATTTATATAAAAGGTTAAGGTTGATTCTATAACTTGCCTTTGGAACAAGACAGCACCGTTAACTCCTTTTAATTTCAGTGCATTTCCTTCCACATGGAGGATAGCTCCCTCCCTAAGACCTAGAGTAGGGCCTGCATGTTTCATTTCCAGATACTCTTTAATTCTCTGGTCTCTCGTCTCTCCTTTATGTGTTTCGCTTTCTAATTTGTCTATATAGTGAGGATTTATATTGAAAGGTACTAAGCCTATAGCATTGAATGACGGTGGAAAAATGATTGGCATGTCATTTGTTGTGTGGATGCTTTTTGTAGCTACATTAGTACCAGCACTACTGCCCATGTAAAGCATGCCCTCTTCAATTACTCGCTTCCTTATTAGCTCAACTAAGTTATTATCGTAAAGAGTTTTCAATAAAAGAAATGTGTTCCCTCCACCAACAAATATTGCTTTTGCAGAATTGACTGCATTAATGGGGTCTGTGTAAGAATGAAGACCAGTTACTTGAAAGCCCCATGGCTCTATGACCTCTTTAATTGTAGTGGTGTATTTGTTATAGTCAGGTTGAGCATATGGTACAAATATCAGTTCTTTCACGTTATTTCTGAAATATATATGTTACAATTATTAAGTGATAAATTATTTGAAAAAATTG